>PVKA01045677.1:0-15406 GCA_004027165.1 Ctenomys sociabilis | reverse complement strand
TTGGTTGGTTGGTTGGTTGGTTGGTTGGCTGGCTGGCTGGTTGGTTGGTTGGTTCTTTGGTTGGCTGGCTAGTGGGTTGGTTGGTTGGGTTTTTGGAAATTCATAATTATGTGATCTCACTTGCTCTCCTTCATAAATATTGTCACTAGGCCTAGGCTAGCAATAAATATTAGAACCAATAAAAAGAAATAAATTTAACACAAAGAACATGGCAGTGAAAATTTCTTTCTTTGAGTATTACATCATTATTTTCTTAACAACTGTCTGCAATTTCTCTTAATAGTCTTCTTGTCTTGAAAGATAAAGCAAGGCTGAGCTACGACACAAGTAACAAGGAAAACAAATTAGGTTCAGACTTCCAGTTCAGAGGTGAAGTTGGATTTTAAAAGGCTTCCATGATACCAATCACATACAGCTGGAATAAGAAAGCAATTAGAATTCAGTAAGAACATTAAACATTTCTTGGTACGGTTTCTTGTTCTGAAACACAAACTGGACTTCAATTTATTTGGTATCCCAGACAAACCTTGAACTCATGGCAGTCTTCCTGCATCACACTCCCAACTGCTGGAACTACAGGTGTGTACCACCACCATATTCAACAAAACATAAACATTTCAATTTTAGCTAATTTTATTTTAGTCCTCAGTATTTAAATTATGCAATTTGAAAAAGATGGGTAGAACAGTTCAAGGAACAGAATTTAACAATCTAAAAACCCCAGAAATAGCAATATATACTAGTTACTCAGTAATACTTCATTGAGATTTAGTAACACAGAAATACATAATAGCTAAATTTTTCATGCAAACATTGTTTTGATTCAAATTTTTATGAAAGATCTGTATTTCAAATATGCTTCACATGTGGAATGAGGCCACTGAAAAAAGGTGCAGGCTTCATCTATGTAGTCATAAACAAAGGAAAATTTATAAACTATTACAAGATAAAGTGTAGTTGCAGGTGTGAAAACAATGAAGAAAGACATGAAGGTAGAAATTGCTTACATGAGCTATATTGTAACTGCTTAGCATTGTTCCATGAATTTTATGTAAATAAAAACTTTATTTGTTCTGCTTACTTTATTTGAAGTGTCATGGCACTGATACGTAACAGAGTCACCAAAGTTGTTTAATAAAGCTCATGAATATCCATTTGCTTTCCTCAGTGTTCCACATACATTTTCTTGAATCTCAAAGATTTTCAAAATAATAGAAATATTTTAATAGTTATGTTTTAACTATCTTATTACACATATGCAGTACATTTTCTATATTAATTCCTGAAGTCTCATAATGACCTTCTGAAAAACAGGACATGGCTTTTCCATTTTACAAAATATATTTTCTACTAAGATAGTAAATATATTCAAACTGAAGCATGTGTAATCTATATTTATTTAGCCCATCCCTATGATTTTGATAACATTTTCCCACTGTCTTAAGATCATCTTATTCCTACAATTTAAGTACTGAGGATTAAAAAACTCAAATTTCAGTGGCTTATTGAATGTCCCAATAATGATCTCACTTCCTGACTGCTAAGACATTTTTTCTATTTAAATAAAAGTTAATGAATAAATGAACGCATTTTTAACAATTCAGGATCTCTTAGTTTTTCTGTGAGTTGTCTTCTTAACTTAGATTAGTGCCATCAATTTTCACTTTTGAGGCCTTCCTGTTCTTGAATGAAAAAGGAAGATACATCTATAGCCATCAGTCCTCCTTCTTATGATTTCTTATGACCCTCTAAATTCAGCAACCTCTCACTTTCTACATTGAAAGGTCCATATAGACAATCACAGAGTGGTATGGGATATCGAAATTCCCAACCTGACCTGCATGACTTTGTGTTCTCTAAAACTGAAGAATTAATTTTAGGAACAAACGGAGGTTGAGGAAGAGACTTTATTGGATAGAAAAGCTTCTATCAGAGAGAGACAGAAGGGGGACCCAAGCAGGTTGCCCCCAGAGGTTCTCTTTCAGGTTATTCTTATAGGGCAAAATCACATGAGACTAAGGAACTTGGTTAGGTGTTCAAGAGGTGGGACAAAACTATGGTCAACAATGGGATTACAAGCACCATTGCTCAGGTAAAATTGATTAAGTTCAAGAACAAATAGGGAGGTGAGTCACGTAGCAAGTGGGCATGAATATAGAATAGGATTTTATGGGGTAGCTATCCACTAGTAATTGGATTAATGATTCTTCGGTCTCCCTCAGGGTGAAGCTCAATCTCGGATGCCAATCTTTAGAGAGGTCGGCTTTGTTTGATCTTTGGTCTTTAGGTCTGGCCCATGGCAGGAGCAACTGTCCATCCCAGAATTGCAAGATATCTTGTCTCCTGTAGTCTCTTTCAAGGGCCTGGCCTTGCCTGACTTCCTAGAATATTTCTATCTAACTCAGCTGCCTACAACAAGAGGAAGAATGATGGTAAATATCCAGAAGAACACATCAATATTCAATGGAATTGAATACATGGCTCTATTTTAGAGATCTGCACTGCTTCATAAAATATATTACAATAAAATTATATATAGTAAATATTCTTAATAAAAGGATTTCTTTTTGGATATTGAGTTTAATAGTACAGGTGTTTTTTGAAAAGCAGATAGACAAAACAATAACCTGGAATGCAAGAAGTATCAATCAAAACTTAAAAGTTCATAGGATCCAGTTATGCTAAATTATTAAAAAGTAATTTGTAGAGAGGCTTATAATTGTGAGGATGAAGTAACTCTATGTTAAAATGTGTTACCTGTACATAGTGCAAAACTAAAATAATTGTCCTAGCAGGTTAATATCATTATAAAATATAAAAGAAAAATAGTAATACAAAAGACCCCTATGCTGTTTGATAATTAAGCACCTGATGAGAGGAGGAATAATGTGATTTCTAACATATTCATTAGACATTAAAATTATAGGCTGGAAAAAAATGTTGAAGTTTAAAAATAAAGAACTAAAGCACAATGGATAAAAAAATGAAACATCATGCTGTTTTCCCCAATTTTCTAAGTTCTTTTCAAGAAAAAAATTGTAACATAAAAGTAAGTTTCATGTCTAAGTTAAGATTTTAATAGTCCATTAATAGATCAGTAAGCATACAGAAATATGCTTTGTCTTAAAGTCTTGCTCCTCCCTAGAGATTAGGCTTTCTTTCTAGATACATCTTTAACTTTCATTTCAACTCATCTCAGAATCAGAACTATAACCCTAGATCTCTACAATTCATTTTGTAGACTTTTTGCTAGGTACATAAATTGAAAGTTATTTCTAGTATCAAAATAAGTTTCTGGGGCAAAGTTAACTGAACGGTTTAATCAAAATGTTTATCTGCATCAAATTTAAAACTCAGATTCAATTCTAATATAGTATAATAGTAGTATGCCTATGTAAATACTCTTTAAGTAGAATCATTTAGGTTTTCTGTTTAATCAGTAAAATAGTTTAGCTTTTTTGCACACAACAAAACAACATATACAATATTTTATGTTATTTTCATTGCTAAGAATAGTACCATTGCATGGATTTCCAACTTAATATTCTATAATTATAAAGTATGCCAAGTATCAGATATTTCCTATGGTAGTTGAAGGGAAGATGCAATGAAATTCAGAGTCTGAATCAAAACTCATGTTAACATTATTTTGAAAAGGTAAATTGTGTAATTGATGAATTATACTTTTACACAGAATACACTCCTTTTTAGATAATTTATATGCACTGATATTACACCTTGAAAACTGCCATAAAACAATTGTAGTGAAAGTTAGTTCTCCTTCCCACCTTACAAAATGACAAGTGAAAAAGCTGAGAAGCCAGACACTAAAGAGAAGAAACCCAAAGCCAAAACGTTTTCTGCCAGTGGTAATGATAAAAAAGGGGTAAGGTGAAGGCAAAATAGTCCAAGAAAGGGCAGCCCCACTGCAGCCAAATATCCTGTCCTTGTTAGAGGAATTGGCAGATACTGCTGATCTGCTATGTATTGCAGAAAGGCCTAGTACAAGAAAAGTACACAGCTGATAGATCAAATGTTGAGAAGAAAAGGAAAGAGAACATTCTTGTTCTGAATACAAAACCGCTTGGTAGGGACAAGAATGGAGGTAACCAGGTGGTGAAGCTTCAAAAAATGCCTAGATACCACAATACTGAAGATGTACCCTGAAAGCTCTTGAACCACAGCAAAAAACCCTTCAGACAGCATGTGAGGAAACTTCAAGCTAGCATCACTCCCGGCACCATATTGATCATCCTCACCAGGCATCACAGAGGTAAGAGAGTGATCTTCCTGAAGCAACTGGCCAGTGGCTTGCTACTTGTGAGTGGGCCTCTCAGCCTTAATCATGTTCCTCTATGAAGAACACACCAGAAATTTGTCATTGTCACCACTACAAAAAGTGAGAATCAGAAAAGTGAAAATCCCCAAATGCTTCAATGATGTTTTCTTCAAAAAGAAGAAGCTGTGAAGACACAGACACCAGATGGATGATGTCTTTGACACCAAGAAATAGATACCAGATTTCAGAGCAGCTCAAGGTGGATGAGAAATCTGATGGATTCATAGATTTTAGCAAAAATCAAAGCTGTTCCTCAGCTCCAGTGCCACCTGAGATGTTTTTCCTCTGAAAAATGGAATTTATTCTCACAAATTAGAGTTGCAAATTTCTTACTAAGAACCTAATTAAATAACTGATACATTTTTTAAATTGTATTTAAGATATTGATACAGGGAAGTAAAACTCCCAACCTGATCTGGATGAGTTCGTGTTCTCTAAAACCAAAGAATGAATTTTAGGAACAAACAGAAGTTGAGGAAAAACTTCATTGGGTAGAAAAGCTTTTGTCAGAGAGGGACAGAAGGGGGGACCCAAACGAGTTGCCCCGGGAAGCAGTCTCTTTTAGGGACTTTTACAGGGCAAAACCATGCAGTACTAAGGTAGAGAAGGGGTCTTGCTTAGGTGGATGTTGGGTGGGACAAAACTATGGTCAACCAATGGGATTACAAGAACCATTGTTCAGGTAAAATTGATTAGGCCCAGGACCAAACGGGGAAGTGAGTCATGTAGTAAGGGGGCAGAGTCTCTTTCCTTTGGGGGTTGGGCTAGTGACTCACTTGGGTCTTTTCAGGTGATCGCTACCTATTAGAATATCAGTCCTAGGTGCTACTCTTTTAACATTTGTTTGGCCTTTAGGTCCAGTTCACAGCAGGAGCCTCCAGTCATTCCCAGAGCTGCAGACATCCTGTCTCCTGTATTATCTCTTTCCAGGGCCTGACTGTCTAAAAATATTTCTATCTAAGTCTGCTGCCTGCAACAATATCAGTCTATACATTTAAGATTACAAGACTAAGTTTTATACTATTTTCTTGGACACAAGACATGTAGTAGAAAAATATAAAATATGCTACAGGTATTTGCATTTAAGGTCATAAAATCAAGTTATACAACTGTATATTTGTATACTTATTGTGCATGCTAGTGCTCTGGGTTATATATCACTCATCATTACTATTTGCAAAGCAAGTCAAAAAAAACTGTCTTTGGATTCACATAAGGAAACCTCATCATAATTCTCTGTTAAGTAATAAACATCATAATAAATTCAACTGTACCCACATAAATTACATGGATAAATTCTTCCTTCAAGCATAACACATTGTGTTTCAAATATCATGTTAGTTTTTCTACAATTAAGTAACTGATTTTTCTTTTTTGAAGGGAGCTCATATTCTAATATACTACTTTTATTTTTTATTTTTTATTTTTTTTGTCTTTTTGAGACAGGGTCTCACTATACAGTTCAGGCTGGCCTTAAGCTCACTTTGTAGCTCAGGCTGGTCTCGAACTCACAACAATCCTCCTGCCTCAGCCTCCCGAGTGCTGGGATTACAGGCATGCGCCACCACACCCGGCTTTATACTGCTTTTATTTATATAACATTTTTCTTGATGCCAAAATATACTTCAGTCTGTACTTCTGAATGCTCTGATTTTTCCACTGAAAATTATCATTTTTATAATAAAATAATGAAATTTTGGCATCATTGCATATTAAATTATGGTATTTTCATCATGGTTTATAATTTTTCATTTCAAAATAAAGTGAATATTATCTTATCCTAAAATAAACAGTAAGCAGTCTGTCAGATTTAAGACTTTTATTTCAATTCCTAGAGTTTTGGCCCACCATTATAAATAGAAATAAAGCCTAATTGTTTCTCTATTAAACAAAAACCTTTATTTGCTGGTCAAATTAAAATTTAATTGTGGTTTATGTAAAAAGTTTAGCAATTCTGTTGCACATCTTTATCAGACAATTTATTTTTGCATTGGTTATTGTTCTAAGTACTCTATAATTAAATTTTCTAACTGACTACATGACTCAAAAATGGTAACTTTCTGTGAAAGTAAAATATTATGTGGCTGGTTAATCATTGTCAGACTTCTAATGTGGCTATATGCTTTAATAAGTTGACAGAGTCACACTGGTTTTATTATTTGTTTTCTAGTTAAAATCCTGTTCCTATAACGATATTTTCCATGCTAAGAATATTCATAAGGCATTGTTTCTTATGAGACTCTTACATGAAATGTGAGACCCTATTAGACTCTTTTATTCATGGCATAAGGACTCACTCATGATTCTTATATTTATTTATATTTTGAAAGAAAGTAAAAATTAGAATTCAAACAGAAAAAAATACAAGTGATACAGACTTTCCCTTAACAAAGTAATATGAATTTCACAATATTTGTTGTACTACACAGTGTTGTCTTCCAACCAGTTATTCCTATTACCAGATATATTCATGTAAAATTGGAAGGAGAAAAAAGAAGGAAATATATAAGAAATTAAGAAGAGAAAAAGTATAAACAATTGAAAAAAGGCGACAAAACAAATTAGGCATTAACTCTCCTTTCCACAGACCATCAGAAATGCACAGTACAATTGTCCAAACCATCCTGCCTACATTACATAGATAAATCTCTTTCCTCCACTCCTTCTGTCCTTCCCCTTAACTCATTACCTCTTTCCTTTTAAATAAGTTCATTCCTTTTTTCCAATATCTACTGTACCCTTCAGATTCCATTTTTCTCTTTCAGGTTCTCACTCTAAAGCAACAATATGATTTTTATTTTTTAATGAATGTATTTGGTACAGGTTCTCATTGTGCAGCTCACACTCATCGTTAGCCTCCTGTTTTCAGCCTCCCCAGGGCTCGCAGTAGAGGCTTGCACCACCACATCCAGTCTCAGTGGCTAGCTCAGTGCACCCAGGTGCAGTGCCAGTGCAGCATATGGTGCTAGGGGTGGAAACCAGGTCCCTGCACTTGCGTAAGCAGGCTCTTAGTCCATTGAACTATTTCACTGGCCTCAGAGTACTATGTTTGCGCATGCAAATCTGATTATTTCCCTTAAGAGTATGTTCTATAGCTGCATGCATTTACTGACAAGACACTTATATTAGAATCAGAAGGGAAAAAATAATTGTAATTTATTTACTCATAATTCTAATTTGACAACTTTTACAAGAAATACTATTATTTACTCATGATTCTAATTTTAAAAATTTACAACAAATCTCTGTCTTCTTTACACAGCTAAGACAAACAATGTATCCCTATCACTCACTACTTTAACCTTTTAAAACTGTGTAAGAATATCTGCATTGTCTCTTAAATGGTCTGTTGCTCATCCACCAAATTTAGCAGCAGATATAACTCGATGAGCTTCCCAAGACCTCTGTTGAAGTACACTTGCCAAAAAGTTCTGTTCCATCTTATAATATCAAGGTAATGCTTTTCTTCCACTTATTATTTTATCACACACTGTATACTGAGCTACTGTGCTCATAAATGATTTTTTAATAAATTTCTGAACACTAAATATAAGTTAAAAGATGCATTTACTTTCTGAAAAAGTATCATAGTAACCAAGATGTAATGCAGTTGAGCACATCAGAACTAGTGAGCATTACAGCAACAAATCATTTCCCCACTTACTCCACTCAAATTCAACGCAAAAATTTTGCCAGAAATAATAAATTTAGTTCTCTACATTTCAAATAATCTCAGTCCTGGATTATAAGAGTGGACAGTGCAAAGTTAGAAGTCCATGTCTTTCCAACTATGTGCAATTTAGAATGCAAGGATCTAACATAAATATATAGCAAGGCAGTCTAAGGTTGAAAACCAGAAGTCTCAACTACATTTGGCATTACTTTAAGTGTGAATTAAGTACTTAAAAGTAAAGTGACTGTTGCAAGGAAAAAGTGCTTTAATCTATTCATTTTAGGGCTCTTCATGCTGTTTTGTGAACCATGCTTTGCAAACTAAGTTTCTGTCAGAAAATGCATCTAAACTCCACAACAATCAGGCAAAGTACTGAGGAATAAGTATCCTGAAGAAAAGTAATGAAATTGTTCCAAAATGAATTTGACAAAATGGAAGTGGTCCTCGCTGTTCAGATGTCAGGAAAATGGGCCCATTTCCAATATGTCTCAAGTAATTTAAAGACCAGCATTGTTTTAATTCTTCTTTTGTGGCTCTCTGGAGAATAGCACACATCTGCTACATCAGTGTGGAATGTGTAGGATGATACATGCACTAATAATGAACCAGCCACAAGCGGTCGAGAACTTCAAACTGCATCTTTGTTTGGACAGATTCATTTTTCTGTTACTAACACATATTCAAATAAATTTAAAATCCAATATTATTAACAAAGAAAATTCTTTTCCATGACATCCTTTGCTATTAAATATTGACATCCTTGGTTTTCAGACAAAGATCGCTACCAAAACACAAGTACAGAGTGAATAATTTAAATGTATTGGAAAACTGTGAAAAATAAACTATAGATACTGTTCAAAGACAATGAAATAAAGAGCGATCCATGGAACTGACTAGTAATAAAAGAAGAAAAAAAGAATTAGAATTAAAAATAGAAGTTATTGACCTTTCTTTCATTTCAAATGAACGCTCCCCCTCAATTTAACATAACTTTCTGACCATACCATTTTTTGTTTCTTTTTATGTTACCAGGAATTGAACTAAGGACCCTACATATACCAATCAGGCACTTATGTCACTAAGCTGTCTCTTGCCCCTTACTCATTATTGTAAAATAATTGAAACTTCTGAATTTCTTGCCTGTCATTCTTGACACCATGAATAGTGACATATTGTTTAACACCTCTGTGCAAAAATTTTACTATGATACGTGACAAATGACCATCCAAAATTGTAGCAAGTGATGATTTTCTCATCATCTTTCTTGATAACACTTACAGCTGTCACCTTAAAGGAATTTTATCCTTTTCCTCTGTATCGTTTTACTTATTTATTTCTAATTTTTGTTTTATTGAAGCAAAATACCAATGAGACAGTTTTAAGATACCTTGACAAGAAGGATTTGATAAATTAATACACTGCAAACTGTTTTTATAATGCTTTGGTATCATAGCAGGTGCATACATATTATACTTACAGACATTATTATAGCAGATGTTTCTTATTAGTAAATTAAGAGAGTGTAGCTGTTTATGTATCTTATCATTTATACCTTAATTATATCAAAGATTCAAAAATTAATACTTTCTACCTTGATATTTTCCTAGTGGATGACCATAGTACTAGAAGCCAACATAATATCCTGTCCAACCACCATTAGTGCAAATCTTGCCTCTCATAGGATTATTCAGAAGCACAGCATTATCTATCCCCACTGTACTGTGTATACACACACCTCATGATTCTTCCTTTAGATAACTCTTCCTTTGTCTACACCTGTCAGAGATAGGCACTCCATTGTCATTCAACTACCTTAGGCGCCTGAACTCTACAACACAATTCACCACAGTCCAGCATTCTACTACAATAGTGAGTTATCCAAAGAAGTTGTCAACCATAGCCATTTACAGCTTAGCTTAATATTATGGCTCCACGATGTATACTTCATTTTTATACTTTTCTGCTGGATGGTTAAGACCTAGATAGAGCAAGACTTATACATCAACACATGTACTTTATGTTTCTTCTGAGGTCAGTGAAGTCCCCTCAGGGTTTATCTAGTAGTCCTGTACATTATTCTGTAGATCTTTTGTCTGTGCCATCCATGTGGACAAGTCACGAGCAATGCTTGACCAGTTTACTCTCTGTGAGAGCCTGAGAGAAAGTTTTCTCTCCATGTGACTCTCCCCAGGCACACTATAGAACTTCGGTCTCTTTCCCCTGTGGATCCATAATGTCCTTGTTCAGAAAATTTGGAGCTCAACTGAGTTGCATGATGTTGCGGTACAGGTTCTTCTATGTGACCTTGAAAGGCTCTAGGGTCAAAATGTTGGCTGGCCTTATGGCTCTTCTATTTCTCCAACTTTGATCTGTGAATTTAGGTTATTAACCATCCAGAAGAAAAGCTGATTAGTATCCTGCAGCATATGCCATTCACTTTGCCTTATCAGACTCAATTGATTTTAGTTGTACGTTTCCTTTTGTATTTCTGCTTTTCACTTGTTATACTAGGGAGACTATATGATATTTACACGTGTATCTGGTTTATTTCACTTATGAGTATATGTTCAAGTGGAATCCACTTCAGTATAAATGCTTCAAACTTATCATTCTTAATAGCTGAGTAATACTCCATTATATAGAAATACCACATCTTTTCCAACCATTCCTCATGTGATGGACATCTTGGTTGTTTCCAAGATTTTGTTATCACACATTGTGCTGCTATAAACATAGGTACACAAATATCACTATGATACAATGTTTTCAGTTCTTTTGGGAAAATTCCCAGTAGGAGGATAGCCGGCTTGAAAGGGATTTCTAGTTCTACTCTTTTGAGGAGTCTCCACACTGACCTCCACAATGGTTGAACCAATATACATTCCCACCAGCAGTGGAGAAGTGTTCCCTTTTCCCCACAACCTGTCTAACATTTGTTGTTGGCTGATTTCCTTATGATAGCCATTCTTTCTGGAGTGAGATGGTATCTCAGTGTTGTTTTTATTTGCATTTCATGGATGACTAGCAATGTGAAGCATTTTTTCTTATATTTATTTGCTTCTTTAATTTTGTCCTCTGAGAGATGTGTATTCATCTCAGATACCCATTTTTAAATTGGGTCTTTAAATTTGAGGGCCCTGTTATATCTTAGTTCTTTATGTATTCTAGACAGTAGACCTTTGTCTGACTGCTTATTAGTTAGGATTTTGTCCAAGTTTGTGGGTTGTCTTTTCATGCTGTTGACAATTTCTTTTGACATGCAGAAGCTCCTTAAGAAGTGTTGATCCCAGTTACTGATTCTTTCAAGTGCTTAAATATAAGCACCATAAGGCCAGTCAACGTGGCTCTAGCCTTTCAAGGTCAACGAAGACTCAGAAAATAGGAGAACCTGTACTGCAACATCATGAAACTCAGTTGAGTTCTAATTTTCTGAACAAGGAGATTATGGAGCCACAGAGGAAAGAGATTGAAGTTCTATAGTGTGCCTGGGGAGAGTCACATGGAGAGACAACTTTCTCTCAGGCTCTCACAGAGAGCAAACTTTTCAAGCATTGCTCGTGACTCATCCACATGGATGACACAAACAAAGGATCTACAGAATAATGTACAGGACTACAAGATAAACCCTGAGGGAACTTCACTGACCACATAAGAAACATAAAGTACATGTGTTGGTGTATAAGTCTTGCTCTATCTAGGTCTTAACCATCCAGCAGAAAAGTATAAAAATGAAGTATACATCGTAGGGCCATAATATTAAGCTAAGCTGTAAATGGCTATGGTCTACAACTTCTTTGAATAACTCACTATTATTCTGGAATGCTGGAATATGTTGGATTGTGTTGTCGAATTTACACACCTAAGTTAGTTGAATGACAATAGAGGGCCCACCTTTGACAGGTGTAGACGAAGGATGGGGTATAGAAAGAAAAAATCATGATGTTTGTGTATAGACAGTATAGTTGGGATAGATAACGCTGTGCTTCTACATAATCCTAGGAGAGGCAAGATTTGCACTAATGGTGCTTGGACAGGATATTATGTCAGCTTCTAGTACTATAGTCATCCACTAGGAAAATAATTATTGAATTTTTGTTATAATTCAGGTATAAAAAATAAGATAAGTAAACAGCTACACTCTTAATTTACTGATAAGAGACATCTTCTATAATAATGTCTGTGAGTATAATATCATGCATGCACCTTGTACGATACCAAAACAGTATGAAAACAGTTTGCAATGTATTAATTTTTCGAATCTGTTTTGTTAAGGTATTTTAAAACTGTCTTATTGATATTTGTACTTCAATAAAATAAAAAATAAATTAAAAAAACAAATAAGGGAGCTAATATTTAGATAAGTTAAAAAAAGGATATGTATTCAGAAGTTGTTGGGTAGAACACTCTATATATGTCCGTTAAAACCATTTATTCAAAGTTTTGTTCAGTTCTGTTATATTTTTACTAATTTTTTATCTGTTTGAGCAATCTTTTTGAGATAAGGGGATATTAAGCTCCCCTATTATGATTGTGATAGTGTTATTATATTTTTCATGTTAATTAAAATTTGTCTTATATAGTTGCGTGTTCCTATTTTTGCTGCAGATATCATTATGACTATTAACTCTTCTTGCTTAACTTTTCCTCTAACCAATATACAGTAACCTTCATTATCCAGTTTGATCTTATTGGACTGAAGTTCAGATTGTCTGAGAACAGAATAGATAGCTCTGCTTTTTGTGACTTCTGGAGCATATAGTATTGTTTACCACCCCTTGATTTTCAACTTATGATTTTTTAATGGATTAAATGTGTATATTGTGTACAGTATATTGTTAGATTTTGTTTATTAATTAACTGTACCAATTTATTTATTTTCTGCAGTACCAGGGATTGAACTCAGGACCTTGTGCTTGCCAGCCAAGTGCTTATGTTACTAAGCTATCTCCTTGCCCTCTATTTCTTTTAATTAGTGAATTAAGTCCATTTACATTGTTGTTTATAATTGGTATGTACTGATTTATGTTTGTCATGCTATTTCCCTGTTGTTGGCTTCCTAAATTTTTTCCTGTGTTTAATTGTTTGCCCTGTTTGTTAGTTTATTTCTCTTGTTGTTCTTGGCATTGTGATCATTTTCATCCCTTTCTGGAACATCTTTTAATACTCTGTGTAAGGGTGGTTCAGTCATCATGAATTTCTTTAGGTATTGCTTGTCATTGAAGTATTTCATTTTATCATTAAACTTGAAAGAGAATTTTGCAGGGCATATCAGTCTGGGTTAAATATATTTCCTTGTAGGACTTAAAGTACTTCACTCTATGCTCTTCTTGACTTGATGGCTCATAAGGAGAAATCTCTTGCTATTCTAATAGGTTTTCCTTTAAATGTGATCTGCTTCTTTTCTGTAGCAGCTTTAGTATATTTTTCTCGCCCTGAATTTCTGGGATCTTGATTATTATATGTATGGATATAGTTTGAATTGGTTTGATATTTGGCATTCTATGTGCCTTGCTTACCATAATGTCTTATTATTTCCCCATATTTGGGAGGCTTTCTGCTTTTATTATCTGCCTATATTCCTTTTATGTTGCTTTTGTTACTCCTTCTTTCTCATTGATGCCTATTATATTGTTCGTTTTTGCACTATAAACAATCTTTTATTTAGTTATTTAACTTGTGTCATATATTCTTGTTCTGTGTGTCTCTCAGGATTTTGCTTCACTATTGGTATATATTGACATACTGCTTTCTATTTGGCACCATTTTTCATCCTTTGGGATAGGGCTTTGGTTAGATAAGTACCTAAGCACCTGTCGATATTATTACCCAAGGGAGAATATATGGTTAAGGCAGATATGGTTTCCTATTTACAGTAGAGCAATTAGCAATACTAGTAACAGGTAGTGAAATTTACCAGTTGCTAACCTTTTGTAACTAATAGATTTGTACTCTACACCAGAGGAGCAAACATTATAGCTGTAAAACAAAGAAAATCATAAATTGGGAATTTGCATTTAAAATAATTCCTTAGACTTATTCACGTGGCTGACACTGACAAAGGATCTTCAAAGTATGGTACAGTGTTTTACAGTAAAAGCTGAGCGGATTTGACTGACCTTGGCAGATACAAAAGTTACATTTCTTGTTATATAGGTCTTGCTTTATCTTGGTCTTACCCATCCAGCAGAAAAGTATAATAATGAGGTATGAAAAGTAAAGCCATATTAATAGGTTGAGCGGTAAAGGACTCAAGTCAACAACCTCAGACATTGCCAGTCTTATGGATAACCCATTACTATTAATGGACTACTAGAGCATATTAGATTATTTTGCTGAATTCATGTTCTTACAATATTTAAATGGCAATGGAATATCCATCTCTGACAAAACTAAACAAAAATAGGGATACAAATGAATGACCATTTTGTATGTGCATACACAAATTAGGATAAATATACAGCTACTTTCTCTGAATTCAGTGAGAAGAAAGATTTCTACTAATAGTGTTTGGACAGAATATCATGTCTGCATCTTGTGCTACAAATCACCACTATGAAGACAAGAATGTGCAATGTATTAATTATTGAAACTGTCCAATTAATTGGTTTTGAAACTGTCTCATTGCTATTTGTTTCTCAATAAAATAATAAAAAATTAACCTGCAGAAATAAAATAAACTAGTTCCTGAGAGTTCTATCTTGGCATTTCCTCTTCATGTACCTCACGTGTTCCAGGAAGACTAGCTTACCTCACTTACCTCCCACTTCCTCTGTGCTTCCAGGATGCTCCTGTATATGTGGGCCTCTTCTGGGCTCCACTGGGCCTAGTGGTATGCCTCAGCTCATCAAGCCTAGTTCTACAGAACTTGAACTCAACTGATCAGGCCTGGCTTGGGTCTTGCTACTGTGCTGGGCTCCTTCCGGCAATGGCCCATAAATGTGGACCAATTGGCACCATCTGGCTACTGGGCTCTGAGATTCCACTGAAGTGGAGTGGCAGGCTGGGTGACTTTAGTATATAAATTAATGGATGACAAATTAATAAAAAATGATTTAATTGTGTTGTTCAAGGGAGGGATTACTGGTACTAATCATAACATAAACAATTTAGAAGGGAATATAAAAATCAATTACAAGCTAATGCATGCCCACAATAACCTGAGGGAAGTTTAAAGATAATCTCTTCCCCACTTAACGAAATGTTTGTGAACTATTCAAAAAGTTTGAAAACAAAGTTCCTGTGGATGTTTTATGTAGTATTCTGGCATTTGTACTGATAGTTTAAAAGTTTCACTGCACAATAAAACTCCCATGATGCTAGATTTGATGTGTGCCCAGTTTGAAAAAAGGTTGGTTGACACCTGTAAAAATTGTTGAAACAATCCTCTTATAAGG
>PVKA01045676.1:0-15406 GCA_004027165.1 Ctenomys sociabilis | reverse complement strand
TCTTCCCTCCTAGCCTCTGGTGCTGTGCGGCTCACACTACCTGTGCAGCTGCCCTTCTCTGATCGCTCCTCCTTAAGCTGGTGCAAAGCTTCCTCACCACTAAGGACTAGGGAATCATTTTTACGATTTTCTAGGCAGCTGCGCACCAGCCTCCAAAGCGGGACTGTGCCTCCCCTTATGATTTCCTCCTTTTGGGCACGTTCTAGGTCTTTTCCAAGTTTGTCCCACGACGGGAGCGAAAGGCTCCCTGTATCGGCGAACCATGGAGCCGCCTTATCCAGGTCTTTCAAAAAATCCTCAAGGGTCTGGGTGCGTAACTTAAGTCCCTTGGTACTGAGAAGCCCTTTCAGGGCCCCAACAATGGGATGTGATGGCGAAGCTCCCATCCTCACTTCTCGCGCTGCGCGCAAGAGGCACTATTCTTTTGGTTTCACTTTTGAAAGCCCCTCGCTCACGGCGAGTAGCTCCGTTCTCGATAGAGAACCCCCTCGCTCAAAGGCGAGTAGCCGAAAGGCGTTCCGTTCTCGGTAGAGAACCCCCTCACTCAGAGGCGAGTAGCCGAGAGGCGATTGCTCCCTGTTATCTACCAGGCGAGCAGCTAAAGGGTCCTCCCGCTTCCTTCCCCGAGGTACCTTCCAGGCCCGCTCCTGACCTGTTACCGTGAGCGGCTAGCCTCCTGGGTGAAGGTTCTGGATCCAGTCGATGGACGGCTTTGCGTTCCCCATACGGGCCACCACATGTCGCGCGCCTCCCGCCTGCAGAATGACACGCGACCACCGCTCCTTCCTTCACCCAGATGTCTTTATTAAGCTTCCTTTTACATGGCGTTGCGACTGCCCCGAGCACTTCCCGTCAAGCCCTTTAGTACCCTCACTCAGCCAATCCCCACTTGCCACCTGGCGTTTCCTCTTAGGCTGACAAGGAGTGCCTTGGTTAGGCGGCGCCTGTCTTTACCTTATTAGGCGATATTTACAGCTAAAGAACACGTCCGCGGAAATCCCCCGAGGCGACCTCGGCGCCATCTTAAGGCGCGGCCCTCCACTTGCTGCCCACAGGTAAAAACAATCTAATGTCTATTAAGTGACTCTCTGTATGACTCCTCTCAGCGATCAACATTATCCCTCTTAGCACTCACTGTACACCTCACCACACAGTGCTCCAACTCTCATCTTAAGGAATATCATGAATTCCTGAGAATTTACATGTAAGGAGTGAATGTACAGCTGATAATTAATAGAGATGTGGTACACACCTTGCAATTTGGTTCTAGTTTTCATTCTCGAAATATCAAGGTTTAACTTCTTGCAAAAGTAATTGTGATGACAATTAGAAGAATAAAAAGTGAGTCTATTTCAATTGGTAAATTAGGAGGTAGTTCTATCATATGTAAATAGTGACAAAATGAAAAAGGCAGCTAAGGAGTTTTTTCCTTCAACATGGAACTCACTATTTAGAAAATAAACTTTGGGCACATAAGAGTTAAATTCATATGGCACATTTTTCAAGAACCTTCAGTAGAAACTGCTAAGTGGCATTTGAATCGAAAGAAAAAGGATGAGTTGGTATGAAGTAGATGAAGAGTTTGAAATGCCTTCCAAGGGAGGCTGTGGAGTGTGTGTGTGTGTGTGTGTGTGTGTGTGTGTGTGTGTGTGTGAAGACAGGAGGAAGTATTTCCCTACAAAACAGCTCCATGCTTTTTACCCACATGTCACTCACACACAGAATGATATAAGTATTCTAAGCTTTAAAAAGATGAATACGGTGAAGCTAGCCCTCTAGAAGTCTCAATTCAGTAGGAAAACAAAACCCACATGCAGATACAAGGTGAATGGGAAGAGTGTGGAGCAAAAAGAGTTAAGATGAGCTATAACATGTACCAGTTCACTGCAAACACATGCAATCATTATGCATAGTGGACATGGACTAATAAATACAGAAAAGCAAAACAGAGGTGGCTGACTGATAGAGAGGCAAACAAGAGGCTGGGGAGGATGAATAGATAAGTTAATATTGGTGAGGGGGCTGCTCTAACTGGTCCCTGAAGGATGGGTGTAACTTTCCAGGTGGTGCATGCAGAACAAATGGGAGAGGAGGGGTGAGCCCAGACAGGAAAGCCTCTGAAGCACCCCCAAAGGGAAGGGGAGCCTAGAGTGAGGAATCATAAGTATCCACTAGTAACTGAGGTATGGCGAGAGAAGAGCAGCAGGGACAGCAGGAGGGACCAAGCAGGAGAGGACTGAGCCAGAAAATGCTCAGCAGGGCTCATGATGGCACTGCACCTCCTAGAAAGGACAGGGTTGGGCTGACAAGCACAGCTGAAAAGACAGGGACACGAAGGAACATAGGTCTTCGGGAATGTGGGAAGAGCCAAGAAGTTAAAGAGAGAGGAGAAATGACAGCATCCTACCTTAGAGAACAACAGGAAGACAGGTATCCCAGCAATTACCTTTATGTAAGTGGAACTGGCTACTGAGTGTGGGTGAAAAGAATCTAAAGCTCTCTAAAACCATGCATTAATTTCAGAGAAGCAGAAGCAAGATAAAAAAACTTAAGTATAGTGAAGAGAAGGCAGAAGAACTGACCTGTTACTAATATATAGTTGTCAACGCCCTAGTATAATACACCATAGTAAATGATAAAAAGCATAGGTACACTTGTGCAGTATTCCTACAAATAAACAATAATGAATAGAATATTTGTAGAATTATTTATAGTTCTTGATCATGTATTTTGACACGTATTTCAAATAATCTTATGAACCACCTTGTAAGATAGATATAAACCATGTCAAAACAGAATGCGAGTAGAGGCTTATCTATTGAGAGATAAATGACCAAGAAATAAGATACTAAGTGCATAAATCTTATTCTAAGATCAGTCACTCTTCTTCAAGATAACTGATTTTTTTTTAAATGACCAAGAGGTAAGAAACAATTTATTATTAGCAAGAGTCTAGTCCCAAACATGATACAAGACTCTAGAGTTCTGGCATGGGCCATGTGAAGGGCTTGATTTGATCTAACAAATTACTTTAGCAGAATAAAGACAAAGAGACTCTAGAGGCTTATACTCTTTCTTTCTATACTAACAACAAAAATCCCAAATGTCCAATCTTGCCACTCCAGTTGAAGAAAATCCCACCCCACAGTCATGAGCCAGTGGGAAGCAGTAGGAACTGCAGAAGGAAGGGAATAGTTGCCCCGGATCTCAATCTGAACTTTAGGAATTCTCCCACTGCTTTCCGTCACCAGTCACATGGCAGGAGTAAAATGGTCTGTTCTCCGAATCCACCAGAGAGGCTCTGGGGAATTTACAAGAGTCCTGTTGACTGACGCATGTGCCAGCTCTAACCTTGTATAGCCCTGAGTGCTACGATAACAAAATGAACTCAAATTATAGCAGAATTCCTCTAAGAAAGAGGGTCTCCATTTTTTTCTCCTACAATAAGGTATCAATTTTCCTGCTTTACAGTTTTTTGTCACTTGGCTAAGAATAATAATAAGAAAAAGTGAAAACAATCAGAAATGAAATCTTCGACTTAAAATTTGCAACTCTTGGGAATTTCAAGTTCAAATTTCTGATGCTTAGGAAAAGTGGAAATGTTAGTGTTTTATGTAATTAAATCTCCATGATATATCTGTGTATTCTGAAATGGTGAATTTTTTTTCTAAAGTCTTAACTTTCAAAATTCATTTTCTAGAGTAGATACCCCTGAAGCAATGTAAAACTAGAATGGTAATATTGGCCCTATGATGGCTTCTTCTTTGAAATATAAAAATATTTAAGGAGATAATTGACATCTAGGAGCACAACTCTTTGTTAAATAAGAGGGAGGCAGAGAACAGCTGTGTGCCAGCATTCATGTGTATCTGGTGATCTTGAACAAGAAAGCCTAATATTGCCCTTCCCAACATTTGCAAATGTAAGAGGAAGCATCAGTAATTGCAAGTTGCTCTAGGAAAATCTTATACCAAGGGGCCAGTATGACCTGCCAAGAAGTTGATAAAATATGTTCTAAACACAATTTTCAACTAATATTTTGCCACATGATAGCTTGTTTGGTTTTAATAAAAGTCCTCTATAGAAGTAGATTACTCGGGACATCATTTCTTTTGCTTCTAATTTAAGTATTTGATACATAAAAGTATAGAGAGCATGAAGGAAATGGATAATGACCTTTGACTTTTGGCATGATTTCTAAAGCAGGTGTCAGAGAAGTTCATAACTACTATCGGGCCAAATCTTATCAAAACCTAAAAGACAAAAAGAGAAAAAAAACTATACACTTTATAATTAACATCAAAAAGGAAGTCATTTTATTTTTAGTACACTTGCTTTGGACAGGGAACCAACTAATTGGAAAGAGTCCATAATTTAAGGAACATTGGCTCTCCTTCCTACATCCCCTATTGAAACTTAAGAAACGTTAATTTCTAGATTTACTGACTTCAGTTTCCTAGTTAATGATTAGCAAAGCATTTTTTACTACTTTCAATGAAAGCAAAATAAAGACCTGAAATCCTGTTATCAAGAATTGATTTCTAGCAGACAAATGAAATTGTTTGGTCTATTTTTATTGTTGACATAGTTGTATTCAAAAACCTATAAACAATGTATATGTACTTTAATACCTTTTCAGTCCATCTTTGGTCATAAACTTTAATTAAAATAAACTGTCCCTTAGGTAAATCAAAGGAAGTGCCATTGAACTAATATAAACACTAGCGGAAATCTTGGGCTGTTTCCCTGTTCCAGCCTGATTAGATGGAAAAGCACCAAGCGCATGTGTCAGTAGATCAAGCAATCGAGTTTGTGACTAGAACTGGCTAGTATTAAAGATCACTGGCAAAGTTTCTGGGCTAAACTGTGCCAACTTCTCAGTTCCAAGAGAGGGTTTTCCACTTGGAGGAAAGGCCTTTGTATCTACAAAGGCCATCTATCCTGAGCACAGTGTGCTCTATTTAGCTGTCAGAGAAGGCCTGTCCTTCACATGACTCCGACTCACATGACTGCATGCCTCACCCTGGCTTATGGTAGGGTTATGACGGAGGAAACATGTTACTATTGCACCTACAACAAAGTGTTCATTAAGGTGCTACATGTCAGACCTAGGAGTCATGAGTGCTCAGAAATAGTGCAGAACCTTTACAGATGCTGCAATGGTTTCTGGAAAATGCACTTCTCCCCTTATTTTGTTCTTCTTTTCTTTGTTTTAGACAGAAAAGAACTCAGGATCCTTTGAGTTATTTTTAAGATAGTAGTTTGATCTTGCCCTCCTTTTTTAAAGGTTTTGTAATATTCAGAGCTTTCTTCTATTTGTGACAAAAAAATCTTTGAAAATTAACAAGTAGATACCACTGCAACAGAAAATGACCCACAGCCACAATACTTCAATGCATCGGTCACCCAGCTAATAGTTCTGGTCACAGTTCCTGTTACATTTGTTTCTGAGAAATGACTGGCCATTGTGATGCATGCTGGTCACTACGATTCATATTACAAGAACCAATCCTCAATGGACAAGCCGTTCTGCCTCTGTTCTTCCTGCTGGCTTACCCCATATAAACCTTAGACCAGCAGAGATCACGACCTGTCATTTCGAGGAACAATTCATTCCTCGTCAGTGCCTGTCTGATGTTAAGTTACTCTGCCTCCAAATCCTGGATGTCATTTCAGTATTTCTGCTTACTGTTGCATTATAAGAGACAAAGGTTTTTAATCTTAATGAGATCAGGTGTCTCTGCAGAGGAACTCTTAACTACCACTAACCTTTCCAGAATGCTGAGCCCTTTTAAAATCTATCTACCCAAACTATCTCAGAAAATACTTCTATGGGATCGTAAACCCCACCTGGAGTACTTAGAGTTCTAAGGGCTGCAGGTTAAAACTCACATTCTAATCAAAATGAAAAATAATTACAGAACTATCAGACTGAACTTTTTTTTTTTGTCTTCAATATTTGAGATTTTATTGGTTGTGTTGAGAATCAGTACACATGATTTACTTTGTACACAATTCTTAATACACATGCCCAAAAGGCATGCATTATTTTTCAGTTGTTCCAGTGATTTTCCAGCTTCAAATTTAGAGGCAAATTTTCTGTAAGAGGGTTAAGTACCCGGTATCTTCAAATGCTGAGAGAGTGTTACTTAAGCCCCACCAATTCACAATTTTGTATCACATACATTGCATGTTCAGATTTTTGATCTTTCAGAGCACATTACCAAAATGAGGCAAACCAGACTACCACTACTAAAGATGTTATAGAGTGTACACGATTCTGACAGGGTAACATTTAGGAAGCAGTTTTCTTTAGGAAATGATTCTACTAAAAACATGAGAATATAAGTCATTTAAAGTATCCAAGACATATTAAACGCAGGACTGTAATTCCAAATTGCCATTTAGTGTGCTTCATATTTCAGGATATAAAACTAAGCCCCACCTATGGAATGTTAAGCTGACACCCAAAAATAAATAACCAGGGAATGATTTCACCTCTAAAAAAATCATTTAGTTTTAAAAAATGCGATGAGGTGGGATTCCCTCCTTTTTAAAAATGTTTCTAGAGCTACTAAAAATTTGCATTTACAAAATAGTTGATAAAAATATTCCTCTGGATTGTACAAGAAGGGAGACATGGAGCACTGATAAGACCTGGTGTGTGCTTAATCAGACTTGGCTTCTTTCTCTTCTGCTTCATCCGAGGCTGCACTCTCCTCGTTTTTACGTTTCTCCATTTTCCGCAGCTAAATCTTCCTTGTTTAGCCACTTCAACCTGTTTTCCCTTGGTTCCCCTTTTCCCTTTTGCTTGCATTTTTTTGTCCAAAGATTTATCCTTCCCTGCTGCCTTTTTTGGCTTCGTTTCCACTTTAGCAGGAACGGGTTTAGCCACAACCTCGCCCACCTCCTTTTCGCTCCTCCCTCGCCGCCCCCTTCGGCCGAGCGCTGGGGTCACGTGTGGAAGCAGCTGGTCAAGGTGCATAGAAGCCTCACAGAGGTCCTCAGCTTTGCCGCTGCCGTTCCTCCCTGTGCCAGAGCTTTAAAGTTTGTTTTTGTTTTTGTTTTTGTTTTTGTTTTTGGTTTGGAAGCTGGGATTGAATTGAGGCCCTTGGGCTTGCCAAGGAAGTGCTTATTCAACGGAGCCATCTCCCCAGCCCTGAACTTTTACTAGTAGATAGAAATAGGACCACATATATGCAATACTGATGCTTCTGTGTAATTTAAACAACTGTTAGGATTTGGTTGTATTCTTCTCATTCTGCAAAGTACCAAAAAAGCAGAGGTTATTACAAAGGCCAGGAAGCCCTTCCTGTGTGTGTCTTCTATGGAAGAATAACTCCTTGGAGATTACATGGACCATCAGTCAAAACTGCATTGCTGGGATGGCAAGATAGCTCAGTGGACTAAGCATCTGTTTAGGCAAACGCAGAGACCAGGGTTTGATCTCCTGAACTACATGCCATCCCAGCCCTGAGCTGGTGACTGAGACTGGGTGTGGTGGCGCCCACTGTAACCCCAGCATTGAGGAGGCTGAAAATAGGAGGTTCACTAGTAGTCTGAGCTATGTAATGAGACCCTGCACCAAATACGTTAAAAAAAAAAAAAAAAAACTGCATTGCTTCCCTTTTAGGAACACAATGTCAAGGTGGCAATCACTAGCATTGCCAGATGTAGTAAATAAAATAGAGGATACTCCATTAAATTTGATTGTCAAATACTGAGAAATATCCCAAATATTACGTAAGACATGCTTAATCTAAAAGTTATTTATAATTCATCTAAAATCAAGCTTAAATGTGAGATATATATATATATATATATATATATATATATATATATATATATATATCTGATAACTAATAATCCAACAAATAACAGTTCACAGCAAACATGAGGTCTGGGTTTCAAATATTTTCTCAAGAATGAATGATGAGAATTTTTCATTGGAATTTCAATGAACTCCTTGAGTTGTTAGAGGTGAAAGTAAGTCAAAGCAATGAGATTGATAACATCCAATCTGGTTTTGTTCCCCTTACTTATCTGACTCTGCTTCACTGACTCAATCATTCTTTTTTCTCAGCTCCTAAATGTGGGTCCTGGGCAGTCTTTAATTCTAATTATTGTTCATTCCTTACATTTCCAAATTTTTCCTCATTTTTATTCATTCTACCACTTCAGTATCTTTACCAATGACACTCGAATTCATATGATTATTCAAATTCTAGATTGCTTTTTCCCATTTGTTTGTTATGTAGTACGATAGAGATAAACACATTAAACTCCCATAATAACATATGAGACTATCACAAAATAACAGAGGATCATTCGATCTATCATTTTCCTTTTCTTATTATTTCACAACCTTAAAGCTAATGGGCTCACTAAACCCATTGCCTGTTTTTCATTTCCCTTCATTATACTCTGGTTTAGGCCCTCAGGATCTCTCTCTTATATTACTTTTTTTTGTCTCATACTCTTGCCAGTGTGGCACATCTGTATCATGATTTCTTTCTTTGTGTGTGTGTGTGTGTGTGTGTGTGTGTGTGTGTGGTATCAGGGACTGAACTCAGGACCCTGCGCTTGCCAGGCAAGCACTTATTCTACTGAGCTATCTCCTCAGTCCTGCTATACCATGATTTCATTAGTCCTCTTTTTCTACATCTTGAATTTCCACTACAGATCCATAAAAACAGTGCAACACTGTTTTGCCCTCAAGGAAAGTATATTCCATTGGAGAAGGCAAAAACATACAAAATATATAGAGAGTATGTGGAAGAATTGAATTGGCCTACAACTGGATAAAACAAAGTTCGGTGGTCACAAAGTTCAGTGGTACATAAGTGGCAGTAGCAGAGATGGCTTCTGGCACCTAGAGGAGATGACTGCTGAAACGAGATCTAAATGAAATGAGCACTGGTCATCAAAGGAAGAACTGAAGTATGAGAACAAAAGAGTATTGTATATGCACACAAAACACTATAAAAATGATACTTCAAACAAACTTTAGTAGTCTAGTACAGCTGGACTATGAGACTGAGGAAAGAGTAATGAAATCACATGTGTAGAAAGGACACATTAGATGTTGCAATCTACCATGAAAACAATGGATAACCTTTAAGGGGTGATATGCTCATCTGAAAGTAGATGTAAAAGTAGTTTCAGGTGAAAATTCTGGGACAGAGAAATTGTGATAGACTATTTAAGGAATCTCTGTGGGAAAGAAAGACTTACTTAAGTTCTACCAATAGTGATACAAATAAGAGAAATTTCAGTGAAAATTTAGGCTAGTACTAGCTATGTGTCCAAAGAAGATGTAGGGGATGATGCATTAGAGGTGGAACATAATAAAAAACAGATCTTAGACCCACCCAAGCCCAAGCCCTTTAAGCATGTAGAAGAGACTCTGCTCTCCCCGGCATCTGCTGAACCTCTCCAGACCAAGCCCAGGCCCGCTGCATGAGAGAGCTCTTTCTGGCTCCCTTCCAGAGCCAGCTCAAGACCCACCTTGTGAGTGAGACCTTCCACCAAGTTCTCTGGACCCCTCCAGACCCACCCAAGTCAAGGTCCAGTGAGTATGTGGGAGAGTTTCTGCACTCTGCTGTGCTCCCTAGACCATTCCAGGCTGAGCCCAGGCCTGGTATACAAGCCTGAGGTGAAACTGTACCACTGAAATCCCTGCAGAGAGAATAGGGGCCAGAACTATGCAGCTAATCCAAGAGCAGAACATCTTGCCACAGAGTTACAACAGGCTCACCTACAAGGGCTACAACAGGATGGAGCTGAGCACAGTAGCCAGACATAGGCCAGGCAAACTGGATGAACTCAAACTTAGTAAATCTTAATTTGAGTAGGTGCCTCAGAATTTTAGTAGGTTCTAAGGTTATAACTGCACCAAAGATCTGCACCAAAGGTAAGAGGACAGTGCTATAAAAATGACAAAGAGAAGCAGCAAAATGCAATCACATGTCACTAGCCCACCTAGAACAACTGGACACTGGCACAGCTGAAATGTCTGAATTAATAGCTTCTGAAATAAGGAAATAACAGCAGAAAGGTACAGAAGAACTCCGATGAGAATTAATCTCTGAAATAAAAAAGAAATCTCTGAATTAATAGCATGTGAAGTAAAGAATCAAATGCAGAATCATAGAAATGAAATAAGATCAGAAATAATTTCTAAAGTAAAAGAATTAATAACTGTTTCACAAGAAGATACTGATAAAAAATAGAGGAGATTAGAAAAGTGACAGATTCCTTGAATGAGAAATTCAGGAAAGAAATAGAGCTCATGAAGCAGAGTCAAAGAAATACAGAACTTAAAATCTCAACCACAAGCTTGCAATACTGGTTGAGTGAAAGTGAAGACAGTGTTTCAGATCTTGAAGACGATGTCACAGCAAGTGAACAGGTAAGAAAGAAAAATAATTCATGTCCTGCAAGATGATGCAAAGATGAACAATGTGAGACTAGTTGGCAGCAGTGAGGAAGACGGAGTCAATACAAATGATATAAAAAGAATTTGGGGAGAAGTAATAACAGAAAACTTCCCAAATATGAGGAAGCAATTGGACATTCAGTTCAGCAAAACATACAGAACTGCAAATAACTTCAACCCAATTAAAAATACACCAAGACATATAATAGTAAAGATCCCAAAAATACAGCACAAGAATAATATACTGAAAGCTGTTAGAGAAAAGAAACAGATCACATTTAAAGAATTGCCACCAGAATTATGGCAGACTTCTCTTCAAATCCATGAAGACAAGAAGAGCATGGAGCAGAGTACTTCAAGTCCTCTATGAAAAAAAATTCCAGCCCAGATTATTATACTCTGCAAAAATCTCTTTCAAGTTTGATGGAGAAGTGAAATACTTCCATGAGAAAGAACAAGAAAAGAATTTCATGATGACAAAGCCAACCCTACACAGACTTTTAAAAGATATCCTAGAGAGAGACCAAAATGATCCGAACTCCAAGAATGACAACAGAAGGCACCCACTAAATAGGCAAACAATAAAACACAGGAGATAAAAGAGAAAACAACAGCAAGTAAATAAGATGTCCATTGCAAATCAATACATCTCAATTATAACCATCAATGTAAATGGACTCAATTTACCAGCTAAAGAAATAGACTCGCATAGTGGATAGGGAACAAAATCCCACAATCTGCTGCATACAAGAAACACACTTAACTCATAAAGACATTCATAGGCTGAAAGTCAAGGGATGGAAAACAATACTGCATGTCCCAGCACCTCAGACAAAAGCAGGGGTAGCAATCATTTCCTCAGCCAGTGTCAACTTCAAACCAAGAATGAGCAAATGAAATATAGAGGGCCACTATATGCTGGTTAGTGTAAAATTCAAGAGAGAGAGGTAAAACTCATAAATATATATGCACCAAACACAAGAGCACCGAATTATATAAGACAAATCTTAATGGATATGAAAAATCTAATACCAAATATGATAATCTTAACAGGAGACCATAACACCCCCTTATCCCAAAAAGATAGGTGAAGAAGACAAAAAAAAAAAAAGGCAAAGAAGTAGCAAAACTGCACCAGAGCTTGGAACAAATGGACATAGTGGACATATTCAGATTGTTCCACACAATGACAGCTGACTATCCATGTTTTACAGTACACATGGGTCATTTTCTAAAATAGACCACATACTGGTCCATAGATCATGCTTGAGTATATACAAGAAAAGAGAAGTTATCCCATGCATATTATCTGACCACAGTGCATTGAAACTGGAAATAAATGAGACAAGAAACCCAGAAATACATAGAAATTAAACAACACCATACTCAGCAACCAATTGGTCACATGTGAAATTAAACAAGAAATCTGGAAGAGAAAGTCAAGTAGGCAAAGAGTTCATTAACAAAAATCAAATTGCACGGGTAATACTTGAAAGAATTAGCAACAGGGACTTCTTATTGAGAAGTTTTCGCGTGTCAAAAGAAATTATGAACAATGTGAAAAGACAACCCACAAATTTCAAAAAAAAATCTTAACAAATAAGCACTCAAACAGAGGTCTGCTCTCTAGAATTTACAAAGAGCTAAAAAATATTAGGGCCTCAAAATGTAAAGACCCAATCCAGAAATGGGCATACAAGATCAACATACACTTCTCAGAGGATGAAATTGAAGAAACAAATAAATATATAAAAAAATGCTCCACATCACTAGCTATCCGTGAAATGTGAATTAAAACAACACTGAGATATCATTTCACCCCAGAAAGAATAGCTATCATAAACAAATCAACTAAAAACAAATGTTAGAGAGGCTGTGGGGAAAAAGGAACCCTTTTGCACAGCTGGTGGGAATGCAGACTGGTGCAACCATTGTGGAAATCAGTGTGCAGACTCCTTAAAAAACTAGGACTGGAAATTCCATTCAAGGTAGTGATCCCCCTACTGGAAATTTTACTGGAGGAACTAAAAACCTCATAGTGATATATGTGAACCTATGTTTATAGTAGCACAATTTGTGATAGCCAAATCTTGGAAACAACCAAGGTGCCTGTCCCCTGAGGAAGGGATGAAAACATGTGGTATTTTATACAATAAAATGTTACTCAGCTATAAAGAATGATAAACTTGAAGCATTTATATTTAAGTGGATACCACTTGAAGATATGCTCATAAGTAAAATAAACCAGACACACATCTGTAAATATCATATAGTGTCCCTAATATAAGAACACAAAAGAAGAAATAAAAATAGAAAGGTGTAGCACAATTCAAAGGAAAACGAGAACTTGAGGATTAGACAATGAGATGACAAGGAGAAAAGCTAGAAAACATGAGAGAGGCAAAGCCATACATTTATATGCACAACATGGGTAAGGCAATGATCCTGAGAAACATTAGCAAGTTTATGAAACTAGCAGTTAATTGGAAGGATTCTCACCCTGACTAACTATATATGCTGATACCTGCGAATGAAGCAACTTAACTGAAGATGACAACATGTAATAGTAGGGTCGTGCTTGGAATGCCTGTCATTCTGGTCTCCTAAATATGTAGTGCTTGTCATGACATACCAATTATTACCAAACTGTCTTTCATGCAAATGTTTGTTTAAAAAAAATGGCAATAAATGAAAAAAAGACAAGAAAAATAATGTCACAGGACTGTCCTGCTACAATGCTGTATATGGTTAGATTTCTAAATTTCTGTGTAAAAATATGTATTTGTTTATTCCTATTTTTAACACTTTTAATTTTTTTCATATTCTGTAGAGACTTACAGTTTAACATATCAATACTTGATGGAAAATACCTGTCTATATTATGCCTAAGATATTTGATATTCAGAAAGATAGTTAGGTTAAACCTAACAGCATATCTTGCAGGGCAATAAACTTCTCTTCTGGAGGGTTAACAACTTAAGTTTGCAGACCAAAAATTAGAGAAAAAGAAGCACTACAAAGACTGTCAACATTTTGGCCCTGGCCTTTCAAGGTCAGTGAAGATTTAGAATGTAGGAGAACCTGTACTGTGACATCATGTAACTCAGTTGCATCCCCAGTTTTCTGATCAAGGAGATTATGGGGCCACAGAGGAAAGTGATAGATTATATAGAGTATACCTAAGGGAGACATATGGATAGAAAAATATTCTCTCAGGCTTTCCCAGAGAGCAATTTGGTCAAGCAATGGCTGTCACTCATTCACATGGCTGACACTGTCAAAGGATATACAAAGTGTGGTACAAGGTTACAGGATAAATCCTGAAGGTACTTGACTGATCCTATCAGATACAAAAGTTATATTTCTTGTTATACAGGTCTTGATTTATCTTGGTCTTAAACATCCAGCAGAAAAGTATAAAAACAAAGTATAGCAAGTAAAGTTATATTAATATGCTGAGCTATAAAAGGCTCATGTCAACAACTTCTGATATTGTCAGTCCTATGGATAATATACTACTATTATGGACTACTGGACTATACTGGAATATTTTGCTGAACTCACATGCCTACAATATTTAAATGACAATGGAATACCCTTCTCTGATAAAACTAAACAAAAAAGGGATACAAATGAATGACCATTTTGTATCTGTATATTCCAAATAGTTAAGGTAGATATACAGCTACATTCTCTTAATTCAATGAATAAAAATATTTTTTCTAAAAAAAAAAAAACCAGTTCTTTAATTACACTGCAATATCTTCCCCAATTCCTACTGTCTACAGTAGTGCTTTCAACTGATGGTGATTTTTGTCTCCCAACGCACACAGTAGTCTGGAGATTTGTTGAATTGTCAGAAAAGGGAGGAAATGAAGCAAATGAATGACTCTAGGTCAGGGATGATGATAGGACAGTCTTTCATAACTAAGTTATCATTTTCAGAATATTCTAGTGTACATTGAACAATCTACAGATGGTGTACGGAGAAAGCGTGTGTGACACATTCATGGAGTCTCACATACGCCTCCCACTTTCCACCTTGCCAGTTTTTCTTTCACAGGAGAATTCTCCCCTCAGTCTGCATTTACTTGACAAAATATCACTGTTGCCTATACTATACATTTTTAATAATTTTTGCTTTTGGGCAAACTTTCCTCTTTACCTCTTTGTTTGACATTTTCTACGTATATCTTGTAAATGGATTACTAGAGCACTGGCTCTGTCTTATCCTACTCCTTGAAGAAAGACTGATAGGACAAGAACAGTGCCTTTGACAACGTTAAATATTCAATAAATATTTGTTAAAATTTGGTTTAATTCTCTATCAATTATCTGAAATCATCAATGCCTCCTTTCTGTTATACATGTGGAAAATTCAGAATTAACAGATTCTCATTTGTAAGTACTAAATAATACATAGTTAGTAAATCAAAACCAATACCCAGCTTTACAGATAGCATGCTTGCCTAGAAAGGTGAACACCTTTGTCATCACTTTCCATGAAACATCTCCGAGTTTTGTCTTTAGCTTTTTATTCCAGTCCACATGTTGGCTTTTTGTTTGTTTATGGGGCTTTTTTTTTTTTTTTTTTTTTTTTTTTTTTTTTTTTTTTTTTTTTTTTTTTTTTTTTTTTTTTTTTTTTTTTTTTTTTTTTTTTTTTTTTTTTTTTTTTTTTTTTTTTTTTTTTTTTGCTTGTGTGTTTGTTTTCTTGTGGGACAGTTGCTTAAAATTTCTCAAACATCTTCCCACACTGATTTACATGTCTCCCAGGTGTTCATCTTTGTTCTCCAAATGCTCATGTTAAGCTGTTTAATTCTGCAGTGTATGTTTTAGTGCTGGTATCTTTAGAAAATGTTTCTGCCTGTAAAACAACCTATTTTTTGTCAGCTTGTTAGATATCACTAAACTACTTCGTAGAAATACTGGGAAATATAAATGACATGGGTAGCCACGATTAGAATTTGG
>PVKA01045675.1:0-15408 GCA_004027165.1 Ctenomys sociabilis | reverse complement strand
CTGCAATCAAGGCAGGGCATTTTCCAGGGCAGTTACGAAGATGAAAGCCTACTGTGGGACTGAAAGGCCTTCGTATATATTTGACAATTTATAGTACTTGTTGTGTACCACGTATTATTCTGAACACAAGAAGCAATCATCTAAATATCACAATAACCTTGTAAAATATGTACCACCACTGTGCCTGTTTCACAGGAGAGGTAAACAAAGTGCAGAGTGAAGCCCCAGCCATGTCCTTGGTAGGAAGTACAGCCTAGGTTCACCCAGCAGTCTGACTCCAGAGTATTTGTCTGGAAACTTCAAAAGCATTGCCCAGCCCCACTGCCATGGATTAGGCTCATGCTCATAAGGGGAGAGAAGAGGAAACCCTGAGATGAAACCTCTTGATAAATACCTGGAGTCTGCGCTCCCGCTGCCTCTGCAGCTCCCTCTGCTTCTGGGCCAGGTGGTTTACTTTTTCAATCTCCATGTGTCTCATTTGCTCCTGGTGGTGCCTCTCCCTCTCCTCCATCATTCGCTGGTTCTTCCAAGCAATGGCCTGCAGCCTTTCTAATTTGACCCTTTCAGCCTCTGCTCTGCATCGAGCCTGCCTCTGCAGCTCCCTCTGCTGCTGGGCCAGGCGGTTTACTCTTTCAATCTCCATCTGTCTCATTTGCTCCTGGTGGCGCCTCTCCCTCTCCTCCATCATTCGCTGGTTCTTCCGGGCAATGGCCTGCAGCCTTTCTATTTTGACCCTTTCAGCCTCTGCTCTGCATCGAGCCTCTGTGGACAAGCAGAAATAACAAAGCTCTCTCACATGACTGTGCTGCTTCCACCTGCTTCCAACTCTCAACTATTATTGTTACTACTTCATAGATGCAGGTCCCTTGGGTTATCTTCCCCCTTCCAGATGACCAGATAGTGGCTCACTGTTGGGCTGTGGGGCCTGGCTGCATTTATTTTCATATTTGGGAATTCCCTGTTCAATGGCATTGCCTGCACTTTCATCTCACCTTCCTTCTTCCTTTCCTGGGTGGTGAGAGCCAGGTCTGCCTGTAGAACAGCATCACTCACAGACTGCTTGGACCTCAGATAATCCCGCAGAACTTCCTCAGCCTATGAACCCCAAAACATGCAGTCAGAATGAGGGAAGTGTAACTTGCAGTCTCTTTTTTCTGTTTGCTCGCCATATCCTCTCCTCCTAGTGGATGCTCAGCCAGCACCTGGTGGAAGTGCCCACAAGTCCACGCCATTCCAGGTGTGCACATGACTTGTGCCTTGACATCGGAGCACCACATTTACTACTAAAGCTACATTAAAGCCTTTCAATTTCTTAAATGAGGTTCAATTTTGCAGCTTCATTCTGTGTAGCCAACATAGCATTCCTTTGTGGCCAGGAGTACGGAAGGCTGGAATAGCAGCCTGGAGATAGTCATGATGGTTCACTTCATACCACGGCTATGGCTACGCTGCAATGGCACAGCACACCGCTCCACATGACACTGATTCAAATAAAGGCCAAATAAAGAGAGATGATAGGAAGTGGGATGGAGATCTCTCTCAAAGAGAAAACGTATCAAGAGAACTAGGGAGGAAAAAAAGGAGAGGAAGGAGGGAGAAGAAAGGAGAAATTAATATACATTATGTACATGGACTAACCCCACACAAGGACATAAACAAAATGTACTTCAAATGTGTATCAGATAAAAAACAAGAGGGATCCAGGTTAGGAGACATAGGGAGAAAATGAGTAAAAGGAGGCAAAAGAAGGAATTAAGGTATATTATGTACGTGTGCCAACTCCACACAAAAACTAGACAATAAACATACTAACAAAAATGACAGGGGTCTGTGAGATAGCTCAGTGGTCTAAAGTGCCTGTGTGGGGCCGGAGAGATGGCTTAGTGTAATAAGTGCTTCCTTGGCAAGTTCAAGGGCCTGAGTTCAATCCCTGGTTCCACTAAATAAACAAAAAATAAATAAATAAAAGTGCCTGCATGAACAAGCTTAGGCAGGTGGAAGGCACCATGTTTCTATTCCTAGCACCACATGCTGCGCCAGCCCCACCCTCAGGTTTGGCTGAGCTGGCAAAAAAAAGACTGAGATGTAAACTCATTTTTGGGTCCATATCCATGTGCTTTTTTCTCTTGTGTTCAGTGTTCTTCTAGAACGTTCACCTAGTTAATAGATAAATCTGGGAATACCTGTATTCCTTTCCTTGGATGTTGATAGTAATTTGCCTTCAAGTTTTCCATTTTTTGAAGGAAGAGTTTATGGCCTCCTGGCTTAAAATAAATCCCCTGCTTCACTTCTTCCTCCAGAGAACCAAAAATACCCTGGAGTAAAACTGAGCAATGGCGTGAAGAGGCTTCCTTGTTCTGCTTGCAAATGTCATCCTGCTTTGCATCTAGAAGGGTCTTCAAAGGGCAAAATTCCAGATATTAGCAAAACTTCGGTCTTCCAAGGTGTTGCTCTTAAAAAGAATATACAATCTTTTGTAGAAACTTAGTGGAATATAAACTAGACTAGAACCTTTCCACCAAACCTAGAAAAGTCTTGAGAATGATACTCTATGAAAAATAACATTTTGCTTTGGGGTGGAAATGCACTGAAACCAACTTGTTATCTGTGCTTTAAATGACACAGGTTTCACAATTTGTGAATCCTATGTCTGGATTTGAAATGCAGATGAAATTTTATGATGTTTCATATTTTATTTTTCTACAATTTTGAGGAGGTAGAATTGGATAGTAACTGGAAGGATGGTGCCTAATTCTGCATCCTGCATGGGCCATCTTTTAGTAAATACACATGCCAATTAGGTCTCAGTAATGAGACAGTAATGATAACACCTTGCAAATATAATTTTGAAAGCAATAAAATCAGTTTAACTTTTGTCCATGGGTGTAGTATGTTGAAAGGAAAATGTGTGCTTGTATGAAAAGTTAAAAACCTAAATTTCTTAGATTACCTGATTTTTTTTTATTTTTAGGATAAAACCACCAGCAACTGTAATTATTTCAAGTCTGGTACTTGCTTTTCTTAATTAAGTCCTGTTTACCATTCATAGAAAATGCATCCCTTCTACTAATCCTAAAGCCCATGTGCTAGAGTAAGCCACACTAACACTAATCACCTGAAGTTCCTTCTGGAAATGGTGGTGCTCATCCTTGAAAGAGTTCTTTGTGAATATTCCCATGGCCTCCCTCTCACAGGCCCTGTGCAGGTCCAGCAGCTCCTGCTCAGTGTCTGTGGGCAGCTGCACCTTCTGGTCCATCTGCTGGTCATAGTGGGTCAAGGCCTTCTGCACTGCAGCTGAGTTCTCTCTGTGCACCAACTCTAGGACTGAGTTTCCCATGGAGGGCAGTTCCCCACAGTTGATGGCATCGACATAGACCTGGGCTAGGAACACGAGACCTGGACAGAGTCAAAGATGCTTACATTATTTGGGAAAAAGAGTGTATGTTCTATTGAGTCATTCCGACAATGTTAACTCAATGATTTACTGTCTAAAATTTTTCAGCATTCTGGGCAGTATTCAAGTGGCCCACATAAATTATTTTGAGGAATTATGCCATTCAGATGCACAAGTTTTCTTTCTCTGGAAAAGAAACTGTGTTCAAAGAATAATATATGGTATATCTGAATATGTGCATGGCTGTTCACATTCTGTAATTGTATACAAATAAATGTGTTCTTGATTAGCTAGCTCTAGGTCTTGCCTCTTTCCTCTTCCGTTTCCTCTTCCTCATTCTCTATTTTCTTTGGAATTTCCCCTTGTCTTTTACTCTATTCTGATAAAACTGGTAAGAGTGGTATCCTCTTCTTTAAAAGGAAAGGGAAGTTGAGCAATTTTTGACCACATCATCTTTGTTACTCTTGCTTAGTATTTCCCTGTTTTACTTATCTGTAAACTTATGTTCAATTTTCCTCTATCACAAAGTAATCATTTGTAGAATTCCAAGGGGTATGGGAGATAACTAAGTAGAATAAGCTCCTGTCTGGCAACATAAGATCCTGAGTCCAATCCTTGATATCTCAAAAACATAGAATTCAGAGACAGAAATCTCTTTAAAGAGATACCATGAATCCAACCATCATATACATTAGAATTATAGAAATCCTACACCTTGATTCAACATTTGTGTTAGTTTAGTTCCCTTTCTACAGGGACATGTATATCTTGCTCATTTTGTGCCTATCATAGGCATTGACTTTTAATAAGGGTCTGATATATTTTTTAAACAAATGGTGGATTACCATAGTTCAACAGTGGAAAGTAGATCAGTAAATCTTTTAATTCTGTTATGTAAATATCTCCTTGCACTTTATGTAATTTTGGAGGCATTGCTAAAAATACTAGAAATATAATGTATGTCCACTATAATTTTATAAATATGTCCCATGGGATTTTCATGGTCGTGGTTAGTTATAGTTCTCTTAGCATTGGTGCTACCAGGAGACTCATGTGTTTCTTATATTTTCTGTTGTGTAGAAGGAAAGTACCTCAGTAGATACTCACACGGTCCATTGACTTCAAGCCCTCCTGGAAGAGTCTTGGCTGTGGAGTGGCTGAAGATGTAGGAACAGAATTGTTCAACCTGTTGCACAAACTCAAGATACAGCTCCTCTTCACATAGATTCTGAAGCTTGGAAAGCTTTTTCTTGTTAGCAGGTGAGTCAAAGATAAAGCATTTCTTCCTTGGAAAGAACTTCTTTATACACAGACGGGACAAATTGAAATGTTGAATTCTCTCATTGTTACCTGGAGTAGAAAAAATAGGATTTATTTAGCATAGCATTCCTGCTCATTATTTACCCCAAAGTAATATTACTTTAGCTAATGTCTCTTAGTTTAACAAATCTTTTGTGAATCCTAAGCAAACGACTAAAGTTATAAAGGAACAAAAGAAAGAAATTTGCTCCAAGAGCAGGAGAATGATGAATTTTAATATTGAATCTCTTAATTTACTCTAAATTAATAACATTTATGATTTTTCTTTTGTCAAATGAGGATAAATATGAAAAATGTAAACTTAATGACCTGCACAAAAAAGATACTTCCTGGGCCTACTTTATTCTTAATGGGCAAAACCAAACACTGTTACCTGCTTTGAGTTCCAATGCGTTCTCCAGGTATTCATCTGGTGTGATGACTTGCCCGTCTGTTTCTAGCTGTAGATAGAAATCCCTCAGAGTCCACACTAAGTCTGGAAAGAAGCTCACTAAGTCATCAGTATCTTCAGCCCTATTAAAGTCAGGTGAGCATCTTGTCCTGAGCAGATCTGTCAGTTCTGTCACATTGCTGAGAAGCAGTTAAGAAAGTTCCAAAAATGGGACAGCATCTCAGCCCATATTTTATTCCTTGCCCCCTCAAACATTTTATCTCTACCACTCAACCAAACTGACATTTCATCATCAGTTAGTATTAGGATTATTTAAGCAGTACCTTCACAGTTTACACATTCTTGCTTTTGTGATTTGCAAGATCTCACAGCTGCTGAATGTGAATCACCCTGGTTTGGCGCCATCCCTCACCACAAAAGGATACTGCAGGAGGTCTATAGCGCCCTGGTCAATTGTGTTCATGGTGTTGTACACAAAGGTGCTGCTCAGCAGGATGGCCAGGGCACAGATCTGGGTGTCATTCTTATCATCAACCTAAAGTCAGAATAAATTTTGATCATGTAGCACGGCATTCCCAGGAGAGCAAACGTCACAACTAGCATCCTAGCATACAAATGTTACATGAGAAAAACAAAAGTCATTGTCAGACACAGGAACTTAGTGTGGATTTCTCACTGATGATTTTATATCTATTCATGCATTGTTATCCCATTATTACTTTTATAACTACTGTTGCATATTTTCAAAATGAACATTCAAATTAATAATCATAGAGAAACATGACAGCTAACACCAGAATGAGCTAAGTGAAACAAGGCAAGATCTTCGGAGCTTCCTGTTTCAGAACTTACAACCAAGATTTTTCCAGGGTCTAAAAATTAGCCTATATTGATAATACATACATATATCTACTATATTAAGTAATTACTATCCACCAGGCTCACTATGGAAAACATGTTCATTTGTACCACTTACCCATTTCCTGAGAAATGTAGTTTTCAATGTAAAATATTTGCTTTGTTACACTGATTCCTAAATATTTGAGTTAGTCAATGCTATTATGAAAGGTGTATTTTCTCTAATTTCTTTCTATGTGAGTTTGTTATTTGTAAACAAGAACGCTACTGAGTTTTTGAGTGTTAATTCTGTATCTAGCTCTCATAGTGAATTTGATGATTAAGTCAACCAGTCTCTTTTGGAGTGGTTCACTTAATCATCAAAGTAATGGCAATTTAACATCTTCCTTCACGAGGCTACCAAGGTGAACTCACTGAATTTACATCTGAAAAGATATATATATATATATATATATATATATATATATATATATATATATATACATATATATATATATATATATTATGAGTCAGTTCTTCAGCATGTGTGAATCTCTTGCACATTTAGTGCAAATTTTGCCTTACACATACATTTCTTTTGCTGCACAAATACATTTTTGCCTTACAAATATATTTGGCCTTTTCAAATATATTTCTTTTCCAAACTCATGTCATTAAGAATAGGAGGAAAAAAGGGGGATATACTCTAGTCAAGTTTAGAAACAGAAACAGAACAGAAGAGCTACAACACAACCTCCCTGCATAAGGAACACTTGGAGAAGGAGAGTTTGTTCAAATGTCAGTCTTCCTGATTACCTTCTCTACATCTCCCAGGCCCTCCGTGTCAAGCAGAACGAGGGTGTGGTCTGGATTTTCAGGATGAGGCACACACCACATCCAGATCCCCTTAGTGTGAGACTGCACCGTGGAGCCAACAGAAAAGCCTGGGAAGCAGAGTTAGGAGTTTGTTGTTAACAAAGGGCTCTGGAAAATGAGCAGCTTTGACAAAATGAATTAGAGCTTAAAGCAACTAAGATGCAAAGATAACAGAAAATGCAAGTGTTGATCTGAATTACAGTGAAAGAGTGGGAAAGTAATACTAGACATCATAGTTTAAAGGTTTCAAATGTAATAAGGCTTTAAAATTTTAATTGTATTTGGAAGTTATCTCACTGACGTCTTCCTCACTACAAAAGTCAATATTAAGGCCAAAAATTAAAATAAAAGAGAACTAAACAAACAAACAAACAAAAAAAAAACCCAACGTGATATATTTGTAGAGCAGTGTTGTAAGTATAGCCATTTTCACTATTTTGGTTCTTCCTATACAAGAGTAAGGGATATCTTTCCATGTTCTATTGTCCTCCTCAATCTCATTTTTCAGAGTAGTGTAGTGTTCTATGTAACGTATGTCCTCTGTTAGACTGATTCTTAAACATTTGAGTTTTTCAATGCTATTATAAAAAATATTATCTCTAATTTCTTTCTCAGTGAGATTGTTATTTGTAAACAAGCATGTCATTGATTTTTAAGTGTTGATTCTATATCTGTCCCTGATAGTGAATTTAATTATTAAATCAGTCAGTCTCTTTTAGAGTTTTGGGGGTCTTCTATACAGAGTATCATATGACCTGCAAGTAATGGCAGTTTAACATTTTCTTTTCCTCACTTTGTTCCTTTTATTTCTTTTATCTGCATGCTATGGCTAATGATTGCAGAATTATATTTAATAGGAGTGGTGATAGTGGACATTCTTGTCTCATTTCTGATTTTAAAGTGAAAGTTTTCATTTTTGTCCATTCAGTATTATGTTGGCTATTGATCGGTGATAAATAGTTTTATAAAACAGTACTGTTGGGATAGATTCGCCATGCTTCTACATAATTCTAGAGAGGCAAGATTTGCACTAATGGTGGTTGGACAGGATATTATGTCAGCTTATAGTACTAAGGACAACCACTAGGAAAATAACAAGGTAGAAAGTATTAATTATTGAATCTTTGATATAATTCAGGTGTAAAAGTAAGATACATAAACAGCTATACTCTCTTAATTTACTGATAAGAGATATACGCTATAATAATGTCTGTAAGTATGATATCATGTATGCATCTTGTACGATACCAAAACATTATGAAAACAGTTCACAATGTATTAATTTATTGAATCTGTCCTGTTAAGGTGTCTTAAAACTGTCTCATTGATATTTGTACTTCAATGAAATAAAAAATTAAAAAAAAAATAGTTTTATCAGACCTAGATGAAAAATACATGCTTTATTTTTGAATGGGATTTTATCACAAATGACTGCTGGACTTTGTCATATGCTAAGATTTTCCTCTTTGTATCTATTGATATGATGTATTACATTTATTGACTTGTGTATGTTGAACCATCCCTACATAGCTTTGGGATTAATCTTACTTGGTCATGGTGCATAATTCAAAAATGGGCATCTCAATGGACAGAAACTTCTCAGATGAAGAAGAAAAGATGCCAAATAAATATATGAAACAAATATTCAATATCACCAATCAATTTAGAGATGCTAATTAAAGTAATTCTGAGATTCCATGTGATTCCAGAAGGAATGACAATTACCAAAAAATCAATCAATAACAAATGATGGAGGGACTACGTGGAATAAAGAACCCTTCTCCACTGTTGGTGGGAGTGTAGACAGGGTCAACCATTATAGAAATCAGTGTAGACATTCCTTAAAACACTAGGAATGGAGGTCTCATTTGAGCAAGCTATTCACATTCTGGGAACCTTGTAGAAAGAATTAAAAACTTCATACCACAGTGATATATGGTTATCCACGTATATATCGAAAGTTTGTAATCATTAAATCTTGGAAATATTTCAAATTTCCATCAACTGAAGAATAGATAAAGAAGATAGGACATTTCTAGCTAGCTGGCTGCATCTTGAGAACATACTTTCAAGTGAATTAACTGGACACACTGATACAAATACTGCACTGTTTCTCAGCTTTGAGAAACTAAAACTATAAATAAGGAACAAAGTTAATAATAGCTATTGTGTAATAGGAAGAAAATGATCCAGTGGGAAGGGGAGCTAGGGATGGGGACAGGGCATAGAAAGAAAGAAAGAAAGAGAAAAAAATGATGAGAAAAGAAGAAAAAGGTTTTGAAAATAAGGAGAGAAAGAAGAGTTGAAGGAAGGGTAGGTGGATGGGAGAAAAAAATCAACCAAGTTATTCCATGTACAAATTAAATATGCTGTACATGATTATTATGTATACCTAAAGTGCACCAATAAACTTTATTGTTTATAAAAATGATAAATCAAAGTCTTGCCTTGTATTTCCAGGGGAATGAAAAGGCCAGCAGTGGCCCAAACATTGCCTTCGACACTTTGCTTTTTCTCTCCTCACGTGCCCGTGCTGCATGCTGGCAGGGTGGGTGGACGAAGGGGCTCCGCACAGCTTCGCGGGCAGCACTCACCCTTGTCCTTCCCAGCCAGCTTGTTCATCAGGTAGGATTTCCCCGTGCGGTAGGGGCCCACGATAGCCACCACCACGAGGGGCTGGTCGATGGCAGACAGGACCTCCAGGGCGTCTTCTTTAACCACCAGCTTCTCTTCGGTGTTCTCAATGAGGCACAGTGGCTCTGGCATGTGGGCGCCTGATGTCATTTTTAGTGTGTTTTCTGGTGTCTAAGAACAAAAGTACGCTGAGTCAGAGTCAGAATTTCTAGGCCTTGCATTTAGGAGGAGGAGTAGCAGATGTTTCTCCAAGATGAACAAATTTTGGATACAATAATAAAATAGAGGGAAATCTTGTATAATTTCAAAAGTTACAAAAATATTACGAATATAGTTCATTCCAAATAGTATCCCGGTGCCACCACAACATTCAGTTGCTCTTATGGAATGGAATGTGTTGCATTCAATTTGTTGGAGAGACCCTTTTCTTGGATTCAGGAAAAAAAATTATTTACAAGTTATCAAATGCTAAACATCATAGAAAAAAAACCGTTTAGTTGCCATCCTGCACATATGTAAAACACTACGCATTTATTTGACTATTTATTCTTATAATGAATAAAGGCCTTCAAGAATAAATGGCTCATTATGTAATCTGTATAGACTTTGGACAAGTTCCAGGGACTTCTAAATGAATTCTTTCTTCATACCCCAAGTAGTTACGATGGTTTCACAAAGGTTTTATATATATATATATATATATATATATATATATATATATATATATATACCTTCCAGAAAGAATTAAAAATTTCATACCACAAGGATATAATGATATATGCTTATCCAGAACTCATGACATTGAGCTTGACAGCTGTCTCCCCGGTACCCTGTTATGAACATTTCAGTGGAATGAGGATCCATAGAACTCCTCATATTGCCATCACAAAAGTGAAATTGCATAATTTATTTCCAAAAATTTTATGAAAATACCTGACCATGAGAACCCATAGGAAGGGGCCTTCTTAAGTACTCAGAAGGTGTTCGAAAGAATGGCACATGACACTAGAGCTAGCTGAGCTTTGCAGTGAGGGAGCGTGAACTCAGGCAGACGGGAGCACAGAATTGCAAATACGGTAGAAGATTCTAAAAATGAGTATGAAATAAATTAAAATATTTTATGAGTAGAATATATTTATTGAGGAAAAGAAAGATCCTGTCTGAGAGAATGACAGGAGGGGGGCCCCCGAGAGGGTTCTCCCCAGGAAGCTGTCTCTTCCAGGGAATAATCAAATAGCTCAGCGGATTAAAGCACCTGCAAGAAGGTACAGGGTCTTTGGGTTAAATCTTTGGGCCTGCCATGCCAGCCCCACCCCTGGGGCACGCAGTCACAAGAGATTGAGATTGGGTATGGTGGGGAAAGCCTGTAATGCTAGCTCTTGAGAGGCTATAAACAGGTGGATCACGATGAGTCTGACTATGAAATAAGAATTAGAAAATCAGAAAGTGGATGCTAGATGGTTCAAAATAATATATCAGCAATATACTTCTAAGTCTTCTGCTTTGTTCTTTCCCATGTGGTAGAGGTGAAAAAAGAGAAATACAAAGGATCAAAAGACAGGAGGTAGATGAGGCTCTGACAGGGAGACGGAGAACTTAGAAGAGGTGATGAGTGAGCTTAGCACCTGCTCAGGAATTCAGGGGACAGGCTTTTAGAGGGCAGGAAATTTTGTTTGTCACAGGGATGAGCAGGGCTCAAAGTGCTGCCCTTAGTACTGCCTGGGCACAGATTCGTTTGGAGGAAACCTTTTACTCAAATACAGGACCTGAATGTTGGTGGTGACAAGTAAAGTGTGAGTGGACAAACACGCTCGCACACACACACACATACCCCCCACACACACTCACTCACTCACACAGTGTTCACTGAATTGGGAAAATTCTGATGGTAGAAATCTTGCTTGAAACCAAGTCTAAATGCCTGATTGGAAAATAAGTTGCTTTTGTGATCTTTCCCTTTCTCTCTGGCTTCCTGTATGTTTCTCCCTTTGTCCCTAACCACGTGGCTTTTTACTTACTGGCATCTCATTAGCATGCTTTCCTCTCTAAAAACAGCAAACTCATCAGTGATCTTGGTAATTTACTTGTGTCTTCCTCAACACAATGTCAAGCAAGAGAAACTTATTTATTCCCTTGTCTGCTGGTGCCTAACTCAGCACATGCACAGTAATGGACCTAAGAGACCTGCTGCTTTGATAAATCTGGATTTCATCCCACCTCATGTCCCACCTCAGGTTAGCTCCAGATTTTTTGGTTCTGGTGGTTTTAAAAAGTAAACACTGGCTAGATGGGTATAATGGTGCATGCCTGTAATCCTAGCACTTGGGAGGCTGAGACAGAAGGATCATTTCAAGTTTGAGGCTAGCCTGTTCTACAAAGTGCATTCAATACTATCTTGAAATGCACAGGGAGACTTTATCTCAAAATGGAACAAAAATCCATTGATCTTCCCACCCACAGCCTGGGCTTAGAGACTGCTTCTCCATGAGCAGAGTTCATTCAGAGCTGGAGAGGCTCCCCAAAGAGAAATCAGAATCTTACCTGCTCTTGCCCTTGGTAGAGGATTTGCTTCTCTCTTCTGTCTCTCAGAAGACTGTTGAGACTGTTATTGAACTCCCCACTGTCAGAAGGCTTCTTAGATTTCCCTGATTTATGAAAGAGAGAGTTACAGAATTGCCCACCATTAACGGATTTAGTTTTGTGAAACTGAAACCACTTGCTCATGTTTGGAGACCTTTGTGACGATAAAACGCGTCTCTGGACCTCTGCCAAGGAATGTTTTGAGAGCATTGCTGACCCAGTCTCCAGAGTCTGAGGTAGAAGAGTTATTAGAACCTATGTGTTCAAGCCAGTAAGATACTCGGGAGACTAAGCACCTGTTTTGGCAAGCTTAGGGCCCAGAGTTTGAACCCTGCTGGGCCTGTCCCTGGGGCATAGTGGTGCACACCAGGAATCCCATCTCTGGGGAGGCTAAAAAACTGGAAGATCACGAGGAGTCTGAGCTTCAGAGTGAGAACCTGTACCAAATATATAAATGAAAAAGAAAAACCTATGTGATCCTTTAAACTGACCTTTAGGTGGGGCATGCCAGAATGATTTTGAGGGAAGGGGGGCCATTTGAGCAACCTAGAACTAGGAAGCATCATTTATGTTTTAAATCTGATTTGAAAAAATAATAACCCATTTCCACTGCAGCTGTGATTCCTTGGAAGATGCAGAAAGTGAGGGAAGGCACAACTCACATGTGCCCGAGCCCGTGGCAACTGGTGCTTACACCCAGGAGAGTCAGGAGAGCGCTCCGTGCATTGCACAGGTGGTCCAGAGCCACTGCTGACTACATTACTACCATAAGAGATGTACTCATGAGTGTACAGAAACGTTGTCTCATGTCTCAAATCATAGCTCTACAAGTACAGTGAATTCAAGCAGCCTTCATTGCAAGCCTTCTTCATGAACCACCTCACTATCCTGCCCCCCTGTGTTGTACAGTGAATAAATGTAAAAAAAAATTGCATTTTTTGCATATTGTTTTGTAACAGCTGCCTACATTATAAGTAAAACCTGTACTGTTTACAACAAATTAAAGGATATTTTATGATGGAAAGAAAAAGTCTTAGGGTGAGATCATCTTTTAGATATGGTTTGATTTGTTCCCCTAAATGGATCACTTAGTATAAGTATGAACTCAGTGTGCTGTTACTGAAAGGTGCTGAAGCCCTTAAGTGATGCTGCCTAGTGGGAGGTGACTGGGATTTGAGAAAGATTACTACTTTTGTTGTGGCAGTATGTTTAGATTCGTGTGTGTGTGTGTGTGTGTGTGTGTGTGTGTGTGTGTGTGTGTGCAAGGTTATATTGTGAACCCAGGCTTGTCACATGAGGGTTCCCACCAGGGGCCTGCTGGAACCTCATTGGACCAAGGTCCTGTGTGTGAGTGAGACAGCCTGAGGCATGCTGGATTCTCACTGGGCCCAGAGCCTAGGCCTCGCTTATGCATGAGACAGCCAGGGCCTGCCAGATCATGATTTGACCCAAAGCCCAGGCCTGGTGTGGACCCCTGAAGCAGAACTCCCTGCAAAGAGGGTAGAGGCAAGACCTATCCAGGTGATCCAGGAACAAAACATCTTGTCAAAACAGCACAAAGGGTTTACCCCTGAGGGCTGCAGCAAGAAAAAGAAGAGGAGCACAGCAGCCAGACCCAAGGCATACCCACCTGGAGAATTTGAACTTGATAAACACAGACCTGGTGCTAAGATAATAATTCTATCTAAGCTCTACAACAAATGTCAGAAGGTAGTGCTATACAAAATGACAACGAGAAGGATCAAAATATATTCTCAGGCCCCAAGCCCATCCAGGACAAATGCAGGAGACATTAGCATAGAAGAAGTTGGAAATCACACACCAGAAATGACTGAAATAATAGTGTTCGAAGCAAACAAACAACTGCAGAAGGGTATAGAGGAAATCATATCAGGAACAATTTTTGAGGTAGCAAAAGAAATGATAGGTATAGTGGAAGAAGTACTAAGTGCTTCTAAAGAGGTCAGTAATAAACCATTACAGGAGAATAGAAAAATGATGGAATCCTTGAAAAAGCAATTTAGGAAAGAAAGAGAATTCATGAAGCAGATGCAAAGTAATATACAAGAAATTAAAACCTCAATCATCAGCTGGCAAAACTGTTTGAATCAAAATGAAAATAAACCTTCAGACCTTAAAGACACCATTGCAGCTAGTGAAAAAGTAAGAAAAGATCTCTAGAAAACAACTAGGATGCAGGAAAAAATAATTCAACATCTGCAAGATGATGCAAAGATGAACAACATAAGACTAATACGCATCAATGGGAAAGAAGTCAATACAAATATGGATGGAAGTAATAGCAGAAAGTTTCCCAAATATGGGAAAACAATCTAACATTCAGGTGAATGAAGCATATAGAACTCCAAGTAACATCAACCCAATTAAAAACACACCCAAATATATAATAATCATTATCCCAGAAATTCAGCACAGGAACAGTATACTAAAAGCTGCTAAAGAAAAGAAACACATCAAATTAAAAGGAAAAACCCATCAGAATAAAGGTAGATTTCTCTTCACAAACCATCAAGTCAAGAAGAGCATGGAGCAAAGTACAAGTCTTGCAAGAAAACAAATTCCAACCCATACTGATACACCCTGAAAAACTCTCTTTCAAGTATAATGGAAAAGTAAAGTACTTCCGTGACAAAGAACAACTAAACAATTTCATGATGACAAAGCTAAGCCTTCACAGACTAAATGATGTTCTACAGAGGGATCAAAATGAGCACAACTCCATGAAGGAGAATGGAAAGAACCTGCCAAATTGCCCTATTAACAATTGAACACAGGAGAATAAAAGGTATACAGAAGCAGTCTTTCAGTTATTCTTCTTTATATAGCAGCAAAATATTTCCATCAGCACACTCTACAAATGGACTTCTCCTGCACCCTATGGGTCGTGATTCTGTCCTGATCTACAGGGAGGATATCTCGGAGATATCAGTAGCTCAGTCAAGCAAGTTACACCCGGACACCTGTAAGCGTCAAGGACACTGTTCAGGCCCAGGACATATTAGAACAATGTGCGACATCCTATCCCCAAACTGTTTCAAGTGCTGGTCATTTACTTGCCATTAGTAGTTTTTTTACTATCATGAAAACTTTTTCTTGGTTCAATTGTTTTGAAGAATTTAATTTTTAATTAATATTTAATTTTCTGAATATCTTAAATTTGTTTTAAGATTTATACTCTATTTTTGACTTAGAATCTACTTAAAAGACATTCTATGATATTTTCTGTAATATTATAAAGTTTAAAAAGTAAATTTCCATTTTTCATTGGCTTTATATTTCTTCTGCTTTGTCTTTTATACACACACACACACACACACACACACACACACACACGCATAAATGAAAAACTATGTGT
>PVKA01045674.1:0-15408 GCA_004027165.1 Ctenomys sociabilis | reverse complement strand
TTTTTTTATCTTTTACCTTGTTTGTTTTAAAGTTGATTTTCTCAAGTATTTTAGCACAACCACAGAAAGCTGACCTGCAGACTAGGGCTCCCTGTGTCCTCGCTTGATAAGCTGCTAGGGAAGGCTTTATGCCCTAAAGACAAGGTTTCAACTCTAGGATGTGGGACTCTCTGTGGGACTCTTCCTCGCTCATGAAAGACACCCATAACGTAATCTCAGTAAGGCTACAGAGGAAGAGACAGGAAGGGGAGAGATTACCCAACACCTTTCATCTTATTTCAAGAATAATTGTTAAAATCAATTTTAAGACTCCAGCTCCCGGCTGGGGAGATGGCTCAATGGAATAAGCACTTCCTGGCAAGCACAAGGGCCTGAGTTCAATCCCTGGTTCTGCCAAAAAAAAAAGACTCCAGCTCTTCCCCTCAAAGCAATCAGGCCTGTCCTTTCTCTCATAAATACTATATAATGAAGCAAAATAATTCAAACAAGGACTAACAGGCTGTGCAGGAGGTTAAGGGAAGGACACTAACAAGATTGGCCATTGCTCAGGAACCGGGCTTACAAAGCTTTCCCAACAGCTGCCCAGGGCGCACGGTCCAAGCCCTGTTGCTATAATTGGGATGATGCCATGGGAGCTACAAGTAGCCACACACAGGCACCGAAAGCGGCATCCCACCTGGTGCCCCGAGAGCCGCGCCTCCAAGGCTGGAGCCGTCCCGTCCTCTGGTGTTAGGAGAGGCACATGGCCCCAGCCGGTCCTGGAGCACAGCCCCTGCAGGCTGCTCAGCCTGCCACTGGGCGTGAGCGTGTGCTTCTGTGCACAGCTGAGCACCTGAGATACTCCTGAGATGACAGTTACAGCACATTGTGAGACACTCACCACCCTGCTCTGAGGGAAAAGAGAAGCAATGCCAGGCCAAGGAGCCTGCGCTCGCCTATGTTGTTCTGTGGTCCCGTCTCTCTTTCCTCCATGATTTTGGCCCTGTGTCACTGTCCCACAAGGTCTCGTTTACCATTATTGCAGTCATCTGCTCCCCCCCATCTTGGAGCGCATAATCGATAGTTCATCCCTTATGATTAACTTCCTCTTTCACAGCAGCAGCACCTCCTACTATGACGAAAGTCAAGCCCCATGCTGAAGAGGCACCTTCGTTTTCTCCTGTTTCCTTTCCACTGCCCCGGAAACCAGGTCACTCATCCTAGTTCTGAAAATGTGCCTGACTGTAGGACCAAGCAATGAATTATTAATCAAGGCCCTATGAGTTGGGTTTCCCCTTCCAAATTCCCACCACGCATGCACTTTAGAGTCGGTGGGAGCCACACATCACCCTGAATCAGACAGTCGTGGCTGGCAGCCTGGTGACGTCCACATGTGGACACAGCATCACGAGGTAGACTCAGTAAATCACTGTCAGAAGGGCCGACCTGTGCTGGCCCCAAGCATCTGTGTGACTTCTCTTCTATTAAATCACCCTTTATTGTGACTTGTGTCCAGATGTCCTCCTAAAGCCTCATGCAGTCATGAGGAGGGCTTCCAGAGCTTTTGAGTGATTCATGGTGCACTGCTGGGATTACGGTGTGACTGCTCCACCCGCCCTGCGGCAGACAGCCTTCATGCAATACAAGGGAGGGAACGCGGCTCGCTCCCTGCTGCTCCTCCCTTTCTTCTCTTGCTGTTTTTGCTGTTTTCCGCCACCATGAACTGTTGACCTCTGCCATGTGCCACTCTGCCTTGGACCCAGCCAGCTATGAACTGAAAGCTCCACAAACTGAGCTTTCCTTCCTTAATTTTGAGTGTCAGTTATTTTGTCCCAGCAATGAGAGGTAGCTTTCCACTATGGATGGTCATCATCCTGAAAGAATAGGGGACCTCTGAATGGCAGAATGGATCACAGGCTGCGCTTTGCGGCTCCTGGGAGCCTGAGCATGCGTGCCCCTCATCCTACAGCTCCAGCACACCACATCAGGCCACACGCTTGGTCCACCTGGCTCACACACGGTGAGGAGCCGATATGACAGAAGAGCAGAAGGCCTGCACAGGAAGGCGGGGAGAGGGCAGCTCAGCCTCTTGCAAGATAACAGATATTTTAAGCATGCCCTTTCCTTTGTATCCTAGTAACGAGAGAGGCATCTAATACGGGAAAATAGAAAAGATGTTCAGTGAATTTTCCTTTCATATACAAATTAATTCATTGCAAAAGCACTGATACCCAGAATGAACATGCATATGTGGCCATGGGACAAAAAATGGATTAAAAATAGGCATCATGTTTCAGTATAAAGTCACATACACTGTGGACAGAGGTAATACTGTCCTGGATCCTGTGAAGCCCAAATGCAGCAGAATCAGTGCTTGCTGAGGCCCAAGTCGTCCTGGTGAGAGGAGCCTGTGCCTCCTCAGTGCAGGTACACCCTCAGTTTCTAGGTGACGATCCCTAACTTCAGAGGGAAAGAACAGCAACCAGAGATGAGGTCCTGCAGCCTACCCTGGGATGCAGAGCAGAGAGGTGGCTTGTGTAGTTGCTGAATATATTAATGAAGTGTGAGGTTTTATTCTTCGAATGTGATCCAAATGAGTTCCAATGACCCTGCAACCACAGGACCCGTCTGGCCCAAACCCAGGCATGCCACGTGAGTGAGACCCCCTTTCCGTGCCCTTGGGACTCCCACCACTCCGAAGCCCCCCGCACGCCCACTGAGTGACTGAGAATTTCTGCCACGCTCTCTGGACCCTCAGATCCAGGCTTAGCCCAGGCCCCAGGAGTTTGTGGGAGAGCTTCCCCTCTCCCCACACCCCCTTGTCCCCTTCAGATGCAGCTCAGGCCTGGCATACAGGCCTGGGGTAAAACTCTGCAGCTGCTCTGTAGAGAGATTAGGGGCCAGAACCACCCAGCTAGTCCAGGAGCAGAACATCTTGCCAGAGCGGCACAGCAGGTTCACTCCCAAGGGCTGCAGCAGGAAGGAGCTGAGCACAGCAGCCAGACCCAAGCCAGGCACAACTGGATGAATTCCAACTTTGTAGATCTGCACCTGAATTTCAGTAGGAGCTAGGGTTATAACTACACCAAAGCTCAACAACAAAGGTCAGAAGACAGTGCTATACAAAATGAATTCCACTATTAGGAGAAAATGTCAAGCAGGGCCACGAATACATCTGGCCCTGGAACCTGTGGTGTTCATCATTTTTTTACCTTTCAAGGTGAGCTCTGAAAGGTTCAGACTTGTCAGTTTTCTAGAGTGCACCAGGTCTGGGTGAAAAAAATGAGGCTCTATATTGACAATCAAGCTTTACCATAGCGTGACCAGGGGTGACGTGCAATAGTGGCCAGAGCCCAGAAAGCCATAGTGATGACAGCAGTGCAGGCGGCAAGGCCAGGCTCAGAGACTGCTGTCAGGAACAGGAATTCCATGGGCTGTTAACCTAAAACCAGGAGTGTCATGCCCTGGCAGAGAATTTGTCTGCATTTCTTCCATAACCTGAGACTTTGAAGGAGACTAGGATTAAGGGTATCAGACTAATTAATCTCATAGAGAAAAATCTCAAAACAACCCAACATTCAGGCTGTGCCGTGGGTACCACTGGCTGCTCTTAGCCAGGTCTGTGAGAATCAGGAGCAAATGGTAAAGCCGAGTGATTTCAAAAGTTTGCAGTTTTTCCAAAAAAGAAGGCCCTGAAAATTTGGGGCAAAGTAGAGAATGATTACTGAAAAGGTTAACAGCAAAAAGAAGTCAGTGGGGCTGGGGAGATAGCTCAGTAGCATAAGTGCCTGCCTGGCAAGTGCAGGGTCATGAGTTCAACCATTAAAAAAAAAAAAAGTCAATAACTTTTTTTTAATTAAGTAAACCTTTATTGAAGCTTAAATTGTGGTATATAAATACATTTCAGAATATTTATTCCAACACCAATGAAGGAAGAAATTATGGCACCAAAATTTTCCCTCCTCTGCCTCACTAGGATAGATTACTATTTAATCTACAGCTTTCATTATTCTAGGATTTGTTCCACACAAATCTGTGCAATTTTAACATGAGAACTCTTGAGTATTTTGGGAAAAAATATCAGACCTCAAGCCAACAAATTTCCCCAAAGCCACTTGGAAACTGTTCAAGAATAAACTCTACCTTGAGCATTGGTCCTCGCAGCAGACCAAGTCAAAACAGGAAGAATCAAACTGATCCAGTTGACTGAAAACTTCTTTATTGAAATATTCAATCAACAATGCTAAAATTAAAGGCAGTGTTCCAACCACTTGAGTGGAACCAAGTAGATTTTACACTTAGAAACACTAATAAAAGTTGCTTCATTTGTAAGTAGAGAAGGAGCAAAACATCAATGCATCAGTCCAGAAATTATCAAGAAAATATGGTGAGAGAACAAGTACAGAATTTAGCCAATTCTGCTATTCTCTCAGTTGCTTAAATTTGCAAATACAGCTGAAAGACGCCAACGCTTGAAAGCTATTTCGAGTCACTTCCCACTGGGTATTTTTAGAACTTTGTTTTCTTTATCCATCCACACCTTCTGCTACACGGTCATATCTGAATAACCTGGACAGTCATTTATTTGATCCTGTGAGTGTCGCAATGAAGGAACAGATCGAGTAAGAACACTCACATGTACCACAAAGCCACACAACCTTATCACACGTGGAGAAGCCACCAAAATTCTATGAACTCAAACTTACGTGTGCTACGTAGTAAGATTAGTGGCAATGGCAGAACTAGGAGTGGATGTTCCAACGTGGCTGGGCTTCCTGAGTCAAGGTCCGTCTCCATGCCTAATCTGCCCACTTACCATAGCAGACAAAAATCCACTTATACCACTACTCAGCAAAGGGAAGGTACTCCTGAGAATGTCATTGGCTGAAGAGCAGAGGCCAGTAGGTGGCCTTCACAGAGCTTGGCCAGCACCCCTGGCCTCACCACTCTACGGATCTGGTCTTCCCTGCTTGCTAATCAACAGCGGAGGTGCTTCTTTGTAGGGAGACACTTAGTTTTCTCCCTCATCTCTAAGAGTTCAAAAGGAGGCCAAAAGTTCATCCCTTTAAAAAAAAAAAATGAAGCCCAGGGGCCATCCTCCCAGCCCACTGCATCCCCATCTAGGGTGTAAGATTAATATATAAACCCTCAGTGCAACAGTGTGTTGCTTTTATTTGGGGCCTGGAGGAAGGGGAAAGACACCATGGCAAGGGAAGAAGTGAAGGACTCCAAATGTGGGAACAGTTAGCAGAACAGTAATACACAAAATGAGTAACTGGATCATTTTCTCAGGACGACTTGACTCATGGAAGGAAATCTTTACTCACTGTTGCAAAAACATTTTTATGAAGCAGAAATTGGTTTCAATATTACCAGTAGAGAATGTGTTCTACAACGTGGAGGTAGCTGAATGTAAAGTTCTGGCAGCAACATAACAGGACAGTCCCAGGTTGCTAGGCTGAGGCCAGCACCTAAGAGGATGAAAGCCTTGCCTGCGGGGAATTCTGGATGATGCCGCAGAAATAGTACACTGAGCATAAGCCAAAGTGACTTATTTTCACAAGTGTCACAAAGTTTCATATAGTAGAAGTTTTTTTCTACCTGCACTTCAGTTTCACGGCAACAGTGGCACAGATGTCTTGCATGAATCTCTCTTCTATGTTTAGGTATTCTAACTCCTTGACACGATAATGCATATGCTTCAAAATGATTATGCAATCATTACATCCAGGGCTTTCTGAAACGACACAGTGGCGCTCATAGAAAGCGTGGCCCCTGGTGTCAGCATCTAGAAAGCGGCGGCCACCTTCTATGTGTGCTCTCTGAGTTTTTTCTTCATTTTTCTTAACTCTGCTACTGTTGCTGCTTCTTAGCAAAACTGATAAACACAAAGTCGTAATCACTGAACACAGCACTCTGACCATCAAGACACTCAAAACCTTCAGCCTTCTGGGGTGAAGAAAGCGCTGTGAGACATTTAGAACTCTGATTGACAAACGAGGTGGTCACAGACTTTCCTGGCTTGAAGACTCCCACAACTTTCCTGCTCAGGTTAGGCTTGTTTCAAAGGTAACAAAAGAAAACTCTGGTTCTGGGATGATGGGAATAGGCCAATAGGTTCCATCCAATTTCATTCCATTCACTGAATGCCCACAAGGATTGAACAGTGTGGCTTCAGTGACAGAACCCGGTGTCAGGTCACGAATTCCACTCTCACCAGTGACATCCTTTGCAGTGACACCATCTTTCATGTAGAACTGGTCCATGGCTCCTGGGTCAAGCTCACACATCAGAATTTCCAGGGTCTGATCGAGCTGGCTGATTCCTCGACTCTCTGGGAAATCCAGAGTACACAAGTACCAGCAGTCAGAATTCATGTCCCATACCGTACACTGCTCCATTTGGGAAAAGTGCATTAAGAAACTATTTCTTCCTGGAAATGCCGGTGTGGGTACCATTGGTGAGGAGGCTTCATGAAATTCTTAGGAGAATAAAAGAAACTTTGAATCAAATCAAACCCACTGTAAACCATAGCAAGCTTCAACAGGGGAACCTGTGCTTTCAGCAAGAGGCTGGGACCACGTGTCTTCACAGTGAAACGTCTCTTGGACCCACGCACGCTACTCTCACTGAGCACACAAGCTTTCTGCCTGTCAGTTCTTGTTGCACTTATGACTAAACATTGCACATCCTTCCACAGTATGTCCCACCTAGATCTCGGGGTGCGAAGATCCCCAGATCCCTGGTCGGCATCGGGTTGCTGACGGGAGAACCAAACCTCCAGTCCCTTTGAAAAAAATGTGCAGACCAGCACCATGAGACTAGCGAACAGCCAATAACAACAGAAATCAGCTAAACTAAATCTCTTCTCCCACCACTGCCTCCGCTGCTGCGGATTATTCCAGCCATGTTGCTACAAAATTTATGTTCTTTCTTTTTTTTCTATAATTTTATATTAACTTTCTTTTTAGGGCAGGGTCTACAGGGTGTTCAGGAGCTCACTACTAGATTGGACTCACAGCGATCCACCTGTTTACAGCCTCCCGAGAGCTGGGATTACAGGTGTCACCATGCCCAGTCTCAATCACCATCTCAGCGCGCCCTGAGGGCGGGGCTGGCACAGCAGGGCCGGGGATCGAATCCCCACCACCCCCACCCCGCCCCTGTACCTGCTTGCAGGCTCTTAATCCGCTGAGCTCTTTGGCTGTCCCTTTATATTAACTTTTTTTAAAAAAGGATTAATAAAATTTTCTCTGCTTTTTGTGAGCGAAAGCTGAGCGTGAGTCTGTTGGAAATAGAGGCAGATACAGTTCAGTCTCTTGTAGTCGCCTACTTCCCCGTTAAGGAGAGTAGCGCAAGCACGAGCTAATGTCGCCGGCCATACTGTGTAAGCCAGAAGTCAACAACTTTATGAAAGAGCAAGACTGACATGGTGACGGGACCCTGGGCTCAGCAAGGTCTCACTCACTGAAAGGTTAAGGGTGAAAAACCGTAAATCTTTAGTTTGGGGAGGCAGTGTCTGGCATTCCTGCTCATTCAGCGACCTAGGGAAATGCATCCTGAGTCGCGTCACCCAGGACTCGGGAGGTCACTGCAGCCGTTGGTCCAGGAGAGCCCTGCTACTGCCCAAGCTGGTAGACAGCCTCGGTGTCATCCATGTGGCGCTGGTTTTTCAGGCTCTAGGGGCTGGAGTTCACATTTTATCCAATTCCTGCCTCAGTGCTGGCCATGAAACTACAGGGTTTGTGTTTGCCCTAATAGGTTCCAATCTTGTTTAGGTCTGATCTCACTATATTTCCCTATTCATCCCTTTTGGGATGGAAATGACTACCGTGTGGCATTGTATGTTCACAGTATAATGAAATCAACATAATCTTTTAACACTTTAGGGAATAGGGTTGAAATGTGTTTTGATTTCCTCAAGTTCAATCCCTGGCACCAAAAAATAAAATAAAATAAAATGTTCCCCAAAGGTGTCTATTCTCATGCTTGGAGGTTAGGCTGGTCAGGAGAGGCAGGTCTTTGGTGGCATGACTTGGAAGGGGTGTTCTTGTCCCAGACCTCTACCTCTCTACCCCTGCCCCCCCCGTCACCGCATTAAATGTTAATGCTTTGTCCTTCCCCATCCTCACTTATTCTGGTTCCTCTTTTTCTAAAAGCCCTTGAGGACGGTGAGATAGCTCAGAGGACTAAGTGCCTGCTTTGACAAGCACAGGGGCCAGGGTTCAGTCCCCAGCCCCGCCCCCGGGTCATACTGTCTGGCAACCGAGTCCAGGCATGGTAGGCTCGCCTGTAATCCCCACGCTGGGAAGGCTGAAAATAGGAGAATCACTATGAGTCTGAAGTGAGTAGTGAGACCCTGTACCAAATATAAATGAAAAAATAAAAAGCCTTTGAGCTGCAGGGAGCCACTGGGGACCTGGGGATGAGGCTCTTCAGCAAAATAGACCTCACCATCCCCGCTTCCAGTGTCTTTCAGTTCCCTTGATCACTCCTGTGACAAATCTAAGGCTCTGGGGCTCCACTTCCCCTTCTCCCGCACCTGCGTGGGGACAGAGGAAAAGACAGCTGGGGCAGAGCAGGTTCACATGCTTGAATAATCTGAAAGAACAAGCCGGGCGTGGTGGCGCAGGCCTGTAATCCCAGCACTCGGGAGGCTGAGGCAGGAGGATTGTTGTGAGTTCGAGACCAGCCTGAGCTACAAAGTGAGCTTAAGGCCAGCCTGAGCTGCATAGTGAGACCCTGTCTCAAAAAGACAAAAAAAAAAAAAAAAAAAAAAAAAATCTGAAAGAACAAAAATGTGCTGGACAGAGAAAATGCAGAAACCTGGGGCATTTTATGAGGGAGATGACACACTTTGTCACTCTCCTTCACTCCTGTGCAGAGAGAAATGTTTTTCAACAAAAGGACGCTGCCTCTAGATACAGATGCAACCCAAAGTGTGGCCTGTCGCTGACTTTGCGTGCCCAGGAGTTCCTGCATGTGCGGCCACGCTCTGCCTGGCTACCTGCAGGGGCTGTGTAGGACTGCGCAGGAACCCGGAGAGGGAGTCCTGAGGTGGAGCAGCTGCTAAAGCACCCGGTGAAAAAAAAATAAAATAAAAAATAAATAAATAAATAAATAAATAAATAAATAAATAAATAAACAAACAAACAAAGCACCCCGTGAGTGGATAGCTGCTTTTTTTACTGCCCCCTAGTGTTCATAGGTGGAAGTGCAGAGAGGCACTGCAGAAGCAGAGTATACGGAAAAAGTAAGGGTTTGCTGAATTCACGCACCTACAATATCTAAATGGCAATGGAATATCCTTCTCTGACAAAACTAAACAAAAAAGGAGATACAAATGAAGGACCATTTTGTAGCTGTGTACTCAAAATAGTTAAGATAGATACACAGCTACATTCTCTTAATTCAATGAATAGAAAGATTTGTTCTAATAGTGTTTGTAAACAGGATATCGTGTCTGCATCTTGTACAATGAATAACCACTAAGACAACAAAATGCAATGCATTAATTACTGAAACTGTCCTACTAATAGGATTTTAAACTGTCTCATTGCTATTTGCTTCTCAATAATTTTTTTTCCTCCTCCAGCTTTATTGGAGTAGTTTAAAATTATATTTTCTATTTTTTACAACTCAGTTACTTTTCTTTTGGCAGAACTGGGGAATGAACTCAAGCACTTGCTCTTGCCAGGGAAGCAGTTATTCTACTGAGCCATCTCCCTAGCCCCCAACTTAGTTGCTTTTTCCATCTCACTTTTAAAAACTGATTACAACAAATGAAAGTTGCCTAAGTGATATAGTATACAAAAAATAACATCTTGATTTCTGTGAAAATGCATTTCCCTGCAATTCCTGAAGAGCTCCAAATTATGCAAACTCCGAGCATCAATGTTCACTCTGGGTTTTAGATCCCACGAGTAAACCCGTGTCGGCCCCAGCTGTACGTCCACCACCAGCTGCGGCGAAGGCGCGCCTGCGTGGTGGCCGGCTGCTCTCTCGCACAGCCGCACAGCCCTCAGTGCGCACGTTGACTTTTTGTTTACTCCCACTCAACTGTACGTTCTATGAGGCCCGATACAGATGTTGCTTGATGTTCCTTGACAGCTACTGAGGTCAGACTATCCAAGGCCATCATTAGGTTAAAGTTATTTGAGGAAGTTCAAAGACACCTCCAGAATTGGTTTTACCTCCTCCATGGGAACATATCCAAGAAGCCCAGGACGGGCTTAATGGTCTGACAACTCTTCCCGCTCGTCGATCCCTATTCGCCAGTGGCACGGAAAGGGGGTTCTTTAACAAAGCATTATACACAACACCTCTACCAAACTAAACACAAACATTTTTGTAGTTAAATGCAGAAAATCGGTTTTTTTTTTTCTTCCCCCACCCCTTTTCTCCTTTTACACGGCAAGTAAAACCCACTGGCCTGGGAGTAGCCTATATCTGCCAACCTCTGGCCAGTGAAGAGGACTCAGAGAAAATAATACAACCATCAATCGGAAAAAGGAAGGGCGACAAAGGAAAATCACAGGCTGTGGCCTCGACCGTGTGCTCCCGCGCAAGAGGCCCTGACTCGCTGCCGCGCTGACCGCTGACTTCCCTTGCCCTGCTGCAGCTGGTGGCTACGTGGCCAGTCTCGCCGCGGCTACAGCGCTTCGCTTTGGCGCAGCCTTTCTGAATGCGTCCGAACTCTGCACGAGAACAGCACCTCTGCTCGTCCGCATGGCCACAATCACGAGCCCGGTGACCTGGTTTACCACAGCAGTAGCAACGCTGCTCCCGCTCTCTTCGGCCCCTGGCAGTCCTTAGCAATGTGGCCACCTGTACCGCAGCGACAGCAGGCTTCATCTTCCTGAAGATCGCAGAGATGGCCAGACTCACCACAACGCTAACAGATGTCTGGAAGAGACACGCAAACAGACTGGAAACCTGTGCCACGGCTTCTCATTCCACGACCACGGCCTCCTCCAGCAGGGCATTCCCGGGCCCCGTGGCCAGATCGTCCGCACTTGAAGCACTCATTGCTGCTCGTGGCTGCAGTCAGATGTTCAACCTCTGAGCAGGCCAGCAGTGGCGGAGGGTCGGTCACAGTCCCAGAGAAGGAAGCAGCTGTTTATTTTCAGGGTCCTTCCTGTGCCACACACAGGTCTGCCTCAATAAAATTATTGAAAAAAATAAAAGTCTAAGCAGGGCCAGCGAGATAGCTCAGCTGTCTAAAGCACCTGCTTGTGCATGCTTAAACAAGCACAGGGATTGTGATTTGATTCCTGGTGCCACACGCTGTTCCAGTCCTGCCCCCTGGGCAGGCTGAGCTGGTAAATAAATAAATAAATAAATAAATGTCTAAGCATTTGCATCCATTAAGGCAGCTATTGCTTTAAAATATACATTGAGCATTTGCATATCTTTACCATTAGTTTGGGTTTGAAAGCTTCAGACTCCTTCTAATTATTCATAATATATCATGATTTTTTCACTACCTCTTGTATATGTATAATAAAATATCACACTGTACCCCACAACTTTGTACAATTCTTTTTGTTTAGGGAAGGCTCTACAGGGTATTCAGGGTCTCACTGCTAGATCAGACTCGTACTGATCCTCCTGTTTACAGCCTCCCAAGAGCTGGGATTACAGGCGCATGCCCCCATGCCCAGTCTCAGTCGCTGGCTCAGCACACCCCGGGGGCAGGGCTTGTACAATTGTTATGTGTTAATCAAGTTTGTCCTTCTGTCCCTGCTGGCACACACTAGGGAAGCGGAGGCAGAGCGATCAACAGTTCAAGTCCAGCCTGGGCTACACAGTGAGACCCAGTTTTAAAGTAAAAGCTATGACTTGGCATGCACCTGCGTGGCAAGCACCCGTAAGTTCAATCTCCAGTACTGGAAAACTTTTAATGCTTAAGGAGACAGAAATGCTAACTGCCCTAATATGAACTCTGCACGCTATGTTCATGTATCAAACTATCACAGTGCACTTTGTAAGCCTTGTACATTTACAGCAGTACCTAATTTACTATAACGTTAATATCTACTTCAGAAGCAGAACAAGTGCTCGCAGATCACCCTGTCTTTCTCAATCGGAAGTAAAGCTGTGACTGTTTAAACAGGCCCCCTTTGGATACCTTTCTTTGGACATTTGAGATCTCACACTAGAAATGGCCAGTCATTACATCAAAATGCAAGTGCATTCAGAATTTTGCTGAGGATCTGGGACACAACAAAATGCTTTTTTTTTCTCATTCTGTATTTCAGGGAAGGGTCTGCAGGGTGTTCAGGGTCACACTGCTAGATTGGACTTGCAGTGATTCTCTTGTTTACAGCCTCCCAAGTGCACACTGCCACGCCCAGTCTCAGTTGCCATCTCAGCAGGCCTGGGGCGGGGCCAGCCGGGCAGGCCGAGGGGTCAAGACCCCGCCCCTGCGCCCCGCGTCTAATCTGCTGAGCTATTTGACAACAAAACGCTTTCTTTCTCCTTGCCAAATTGCACAGTAATTTTAGGAGACAGTGTGGCCATCCAGTGGAAATCAGATTGGCACTCCATTTCTGACCAAACAAAATGAAAACTCTTTTAGGGGCAGCACTGGTCCTCACTCTGAGGCCACTTCCTGGCCCCAGTGCAGACCCCCAGCCTGCTGTACAGACCCTGAGCCCACAAGCGCAGACTTCGCAGCTTGCACCACTGAGCTCTGGGCTCCCCAGTCCAGACCCTGGACACAGACTTGAGTGCGGTGCTGGCCTGGGCTCTAGGCCTCCAGGTGGACCAGAGCAGGGCACTGCTGTGGATACAGGCCTTCAGCTGGATTCTGCGGGTCTCTAGCGCATGGGCAGATTTCTTTCACTCCTTTGCATTTGACTCTTTGATATTATAAAATAACCCTATCAATCAACTGCCTTGTATTAAATTGTTTCCCTTGTTAACAGTCACTACATGTGTCCAGAAATGAAACTGGATTTTTTTTGTACTACTGGGGAATGAATGCAGAGGTACTCTACCACTAAGCTACATCCTCAGACTTGCTTATTTGTTTTAGCTGCTAAACTGCCCAGTTACTCTCAAACTTATAGTCCTCCTGCCTCAGCCTCCCAAGAAGCCGCAACTGCAGATGTGCCCGCCACACCTGGCCACATCATGCGTCGCCTGAGAGCCCAGAGCCAGCGAGCCAGGCAGCCAGAGGCAGGGGATGAGCAGAGGGCCGTCCACGCCTTCTCAGCCTGTGCTTGGCCCAGGCCCAGGCCCTCTGTGGGCCGGATTCCACCGTTCCGAAGGATGACTAGCACCCCCGAGCAGGCGGGTCCAAGTGCTGTCTCGGAGCGTGCTGACCCTCACACTCCCGCAATGGCATTTACCCGGACACCAATGCCCAGGTCGAGTTGGCGCACAGAATCAGCCATCACGCTGGATGGATCGTGAACACGCGCCACTTCTGCACCTCTGCTGTAGAGAAGGAGCTTGAGTCGGCTGCAGGGAAAGGAACGCAGCTTGAGACCATATTGTGAAGCGAAAGGAGTCAGACGCACAAGCTTCAGCGTTGGTTGGTTTCTCTTGTGTGAGAAACTCAAAGCATAAATACATTAAGGAGCAAAATAAAAGGCAGGTGATCTGAAGCAGAGAGGCAGATCCTTTGCAAATGGGAAGGAGATCGAGAGGCAGAGGGAGTGGAAGAGAGAGGAGGCGCAGGGCACATAGAGAACCAAGATGCATTATGCACACGTGACACCTTGCGGAATGCCATAGCTCTGTACTGCAAAGCTGCACCAGTGGATGCAAGGCAACTAGCCGTGGCAGGACGCTCCAGGCCCAGGCAGTGCGGGGCACCTCCCCACTGCACCCTGAAGGTCCTTCCCGCTGAGCCTCCACCAGGAAGCCCATCAGAAGGAGCAGAAACCCCACAGTGCTGCCCAGCTGGAGCTTGGTCACCTTTCTGGGACTCCAGGGGACACAGCCTGCAGAGAGGGAAAAGTCAGTGAGGCGCATCAGCACGTCAGAACCAAAACACGCAGCCTGCGCCATTCAGAACCCTGGTGCTGAGCTGGGTCCCCAGGATGCCTCGCCACTGGGCAAGCAGGCCTCGCAGAGGCAGCTGAGATCTGACCTGAGTCCTTGCTGTCTCTACCTGTCTGCAGGCCTGGGGCTTACGGGAGGGGCCCAGGGAAAGACAGTCACCAGAGGATTTAGGGCCACCTCCTCCCATGGGCTGGCTTTGAGGGGTCACCCCACCCCACTGTGTGTCCTCCAACTCCAGGGACTCCATGTGACACCTCCCAAGTCCAGAGCCACAAGGCACTGAGTGGACCTGTGCAGCCCTGTGGACACAGCCGCCTGGGTCCTCACCCATTCCCTGGAGGCCAGGGGCTCGTTGGCACCATCCACGGATGGGAAGGTTTCCTGGGAACCACAGTGCCTATAGGTGGCACTGGCTGCCCTCTACCCCGAGCTCAGGTAAAGTCGACCTAAAAGAGTCCTCAAGCAAACTGAGCCTGCTGGTGTGACAGCAGGGACAGGAGGAATGCACTGAACTCACCTCTGAGTGGCATGGCAGGACTGGCCTCTCCTGGCTTGTAGGCAAGATGTGTAGGGACAGGACCATGACCCACAGGATGCCCATATACAAAATTAAAGGCCCCACACAGCAGAGTTGATGCAAATGCCAAAAACAACACAAAAAGCCCAGTGATGGTGGCACATGCCTGCAATCCCAGCACTCAGGAGGCTGAGGCAGGAGGATCACAAGTTCCGGCCTAGCATGACTTAGTGACTTAGCAAGGCCCTGTTTTAAAATTTCAAAATTTACAAAGGGCTAGAGATGCAGCTCCATGTGAAGGTCTCAGGTTCAATGCCCAATACTACAAAAGCAAACACAGAGGGGGAAAAAAAAAAAAACCAAAAAACTGCATTTTAAGAACACATGGAGGGCCAGCCAGATAGCTCAGTGGACTAAAGTGCATGCTTAGGCAGAGCACAGCGGCTGGGGTTCAATCCCCAGTGTGCCAGGGCCGACCCAAACTCCCCCCCCCCCCCGGGTGAGGGGTGCACTGAGATGGTGATCGTGACTGGGCATGGTAGCACCTGTAATCCCAGTGCTTGGGCGGCTGAAAATAGGAGAATCACTATGAATCCTATCTATGTAGTGAGCCCCTGCAGACCCTGTACTAAATACATGGAGAGAGAGAGAGACAGAGAGAGAGAGAAATGGGTGACAAACATGGCTCCTTCAGATGAAAGAACCAACATTTTGTGCTAAGCACTGCATTCACGGCTGCTCACTATGAGAACATTACAGCACAATCAGCCAACACTAGACATACTCAACTGGCAGGGCCACTCCTGCGATTAGAGCTGTACAGAGACAGTGATCCGTTCTTCTGTGTAACCCAACCATACCAGGAGGAAATCATGACTTCCCAGGGGCCGCTGTGGCAC
>PVKA01045673.1:0-15411 GCA_004027165.1 Ctenomys sociabilis | reverse complement strand
TTTTTTTTTTTTTTTTTTTTTTTTTTTTTTTTTTTTTTTTTTTTTTTTTTTTTTTTTTTTTTTTTTTTTTTTTTTTTTTTTTTTTTTTTTTTTTTTTTTTTTTTTTTTTTTTTTTTTTTTTTTTTTCTTTTTCTTTCTTTCCTGTGAATCCAAACTCCCTGTCTTCAAAAAGCTGTATTCCTCCGTGAGAACCAAATTATCTCGCACTTCTCTCCTTTCACCAGGCTTTCATTATGTTGTTTTAGTTGCCAATGGTGTAAGAGCTTCTCCATAATGTCCTGTGTAGGGTCTGAGAATTCCGCCGTGTGAGGTGCCGGACCTTAGGAGTGTAGTGAGGTGAGCGGACTTCATGCATCTAGCTGCAGATGGAAGCTGGCAGCACGGGGCTCCAAATCCAGGAAAGGCCGGTCTGAAATTTAGCGCCACCTGATGGCAGCTATCCCATTCCCCTCTCCTTCACCCCTCCCCGCCACGTGACAGTTCCTGGATCTTGTAAGAGGCTGGATATTCTGGGATGGAAGTCGCGATTCCAGAAAAAGACCCGTTTTGCTAAACCAATCTGGGTGCAACAACCTAGGAAGATTCAGCTAGAAAAATAATGAAAATACAAGAAACTTCCCATCATGCATTTGTCTGCAATTTGTATAATTTGCCTTATCTTCTTTTAAGAAGAAAAATGCTGCTTTCTCAGGGAGAACAGTCTAGCATGGAGTGGAAGCTAATCAATAATTCCATTATTTCCAAACTAGGACTAATTCAGTATAAACTATCATAATGTTTTGCTTTATTATTTTTCTGGCTCCTTACTTTTTCTAATTTTAGCTTTCAGCTTATTTTCTAAAACCTTTGTCAAACTTCTGCTTTATAGTCACAGTCACCTCTTAACCTATTTCTTAGAGTCTTCAAAACTGAACTAAAATACACCCTGTTCAATGCTTGCTGGACAGTTTACTTGACTGAGTTCCTGTTCTTGTGCCTTCTTAGCATCTTAAACAAACATTTATATAATGGCATATTATTTTCTCATAATTAATTTCTTACTGATGTGCCTGCTTTACCTTGAAGGACAACTTGCAATCAATTTATCTCCAGCATCCATCACTATCTTCAAAATTATAGATTTTTACTGTTTCAGATACTATGACAAAATCCCCCAGAATGAGTAACTTACCTCAGGAGGATAGAAGTTTATTTGGCTCATTGATCTGAAGGCTGGGATGTTCAAAATGTACACTGGTATTGGCCGAGCATCCAGCGAAGGCTTCTGATACTGTTTCATGACACGACAGAGAGCGCTACTTGGATGGGACAGGGAGAGTGTGCTGAGTCGCTGTTCTTCTGTGGAAACCACTCACGCCATCGTGAGTGCTCCGCCTTCATGACCTCACCTGATTCTGATTACCCATCAACGCCCCCCCCCGCTCCATTTCTTAAACTTGCTAGCGTGCCTTTCAGAATTAATTTCTACTAAATACGCTTTTAAAAAACACTCATCATAGTGATTGTTACTCATGCTATTTTATGGATTCATAATATTACTGGCTTAGTTATTTTCTTGTTGCTGAGATAAAATACCCAGGACTGACAAGTTAATAAAAGTAGGGTTGATTGTAGGTCACTGTCTGTGGATGGCTCGGTTAGTAGGTTGCTGGTTCGTGGTTGGGGCGACAGGACAGAGGAGAAAAGGTGCGGGGCCGGCAAGCAGGAAAGCAGCAGCCGTGCTTCAGCTCCCCAGCTCACTCCACTGCGGCTGCACACGGGTACAGTCATCTCCAAGGGGTTCTTCTGTCTTCAGAAAATGCATGCTGCACAAAACCAGTCATTTGCCTGTTTCATTATCACGTTTCCGTGATTCGGTGTCACATACTTAAGACACTGTCACTGCAAGGACATGAGGCTTCATGGGGACATCTAGCTATGAGTCCTAATAATGATAAATTATTTTTTCATGAGTCCTTGAGTTTCTTCAAATGTATTTTACTCATAACTGAATTAATGCTTTTAATGCTTTTTTAAGCACTTTCTGGGAGAATCAATGTCTACAACTTTAATATTTACTGTCGATTTAACATAGAAAGTAAACATTATTGTCAGGAAACTAATTTTAATTAGTAGTGTCTATATAAAATTACATAAATTTGTATTTTCCCTTTTTCCTCCTTTTTAACCAATATCAAATAACTACTAATCCATGACTACCTGTGTGTGTGCATGTGTACCTAGCATGAGCACTACATCATAGTATTGTAAAGGTGGAGGTTAGAAAAGTAAGTGCCACAAGTGCCAGTTAGTTTGACCCACCATCTTCAAAATAAAACGTAGATATAGAAATGATGCTGAGAATTTGGGGAGTGATGATGACAAAACAAAGTACTCAACTTAACTCTCATCTTTATAATATCAGACTACTAATTATCATCTTAATTATTTTAGTCATGACCTGATAGACATATATCCATTTCATACCTCATAGATGAGCAACTGCACATGGTTTTAGAATGAGAAAAAAAAATTGCACAGGTGTAATGTGAGAAAGGATAGAGCCAGACTTTAACTTCAGATCACTGATTCAGGTGCCATGCTGTATTACTCACCTGCACATAAAAAAAAAAAAAAAAAATACAAGGAGAGTAAAACATACTCATGAGAAGGGTGACCCTGGTACCTCAGTGGACTAAAGCACCTGCTTAGGCAAAGCATAGCAGCCAGGGTTTGATCCCCAGGGGGGCCATGCTAGCCCCAACAGCAGATTATGCTGAGACAGGGATTGAGACTGGGCATGGTGGTGTGTGCTTGTAATCCTAGCACTTGTGAGGCTGAAAACAGGAGAATGACTATGAGTCCAACCTACTTACTGAGACCTTGTAGACCCTGCAGAACCTGTAGACCCTGTCCTAGATACAGAATAAGAAAATTACTCATGAGGATGAGAAAAGAAAAAATCCACTCTTAAAGATTACCTAAGAAAAAGTTGACAAGAGAATTAAGATGTAAACTGGATCTTAAAATGCTTGGATAGAACATGTGAGGGTGAATTAGGAAATATATCCATGAAAGAGGTGACTAGATATTAAGTTTCATACTGAAAAACTCTTATTTCCTCCCATTCAATATGGCATTAAAATTAACTTGACATTCAGTAAATATCTGGATTCACTGGAATCATCTGGTAACAATTTTTGATTATGCTCATGAGGCCAAAAAAGAGATGACAGGAAATAGTGATGATTAGGTGCAGTGCATAGTGTGGGACAGAATGATGTTACTATGGAGACCAAAAGTAAACATTACCTCATCACTGGTACCAGGCTCATATCTACTGTTCACTGTACAAGTAGAATGAGAAAATGTCTATATTCCTGCACAAAGTTTTCCTTTTAAAATCATATAGTCTTAAAATGAAGAGGCTTTTTATATTCAATTTCAACAGGAGTAGTAAAATATGATCCTTCATACAGTGGCCAGGAACTTCCTTACAGACTTCACGATCCTATTGCTAATAACTCATAGTGGGCAAAAGAATGAAAATTAAGACAGAAACCTCATTATGAACTATCTAGAAAAGTAGAAAGGAAATCACTAAGCATAGCCTAGAAAGACAGAAAGATATAGTAAAACAAACAATGCCAGAAGGCATGATGAAGTCAATACAACAAGTAGGGTGGGCAGTAAATTGAAGGGAATTTGCAACAGCAAAGTACTGCAATGAAGGAACTAAGTCGATATCTTTCTGCAAAAGGTCTTAATGTGAATGGTCTCAAGTTCCCAATCAATAGACATACGTTGGCAAAATGGACATACAAGAAAGAAAATCCAGTGGTATGCTATATTAAAAAAAATAAACTGAGGTCCGGGGAGACAGCTCAGTTGAGTAAGTGCTTACCTGGCAAATACAAAGGCCTGAGTTCAATCCCTGGTTCCAGCAAAAAAAAATTAACTAAAAAAAGAAGTTTATAAACTAAAACTCAAAGGATTGAAAACAACATTTTCAAAAGAACCCCAAAACAAGTCAGAATAGCTTTCTTCATTTCAGACAAAATGGTCTATATGTCAAAGAAGAGGCAAATAATTTCACTACATACTGATTAAGGGAACAATTAAAATTGAGCCACTACTTTTTTTTTTTTTTTAAAGGTATCACAGTTCAGACTTGTAGTCATCCTTCTGTCTCAGCCTCCCAATGTTGGGATTACAGGCTTGTGCCACCACACCTGTTTTCAGTAACCAGCATGGCATGCCCCAGTGTTTGGGGGCCAGTACCGCATGAGGAGTTTGAACCGTGCTGGAGACCACACAGGTCCTTGCCCTTGCCAGGCAGGCACCTAGATTGCTGAGCTATCTCCCCAGCCTTGAACAACTACATTGAAGATAACAAAATGGAATATAATAATCAGCGTTAATATCCTATCATCTTGTTTTGAAATTTTGTATCATTTACAGATTTGCTTTCTCTTATAGTGTCTTTGTTTTTGGTGTTTTCTTTTTAAAATTAAAAAAAAGAGAGAGAACAATTCAACAAGTGTAGGTAGCAATTATAAATATGTAAGAAAACAACAGCAAACCCATCTTCACACAAGGAACACCACTGATTTAAAAAAAGAAAAAAAAAAGAAGAAAACCATCAACACAGTCATGGTGGGAGCTCTCAATACCTCAATGTCACAAAGAAATGGATCAACTAGACAGAAATTGAAAAAGAAAATACAAGTGGAAGAAGTGGACACAAGAGACAACCTCCGACTGCCCCACCCAGAGCATCTCCCATGATGCTCTGCTTCACAAATGCTTTTGCTTGCAAATAATTGGATTCACACACAGAAGCAACTGGTGAAATTTTGGCTTTGTCTGAGAAATCTGCATCTGCTGATGAACAGGACTGTGTTCACCTTTCCTGCAGCAACAGGAATTTCACTTTCCCAGGACAGTGGAAAGAATACAATTTGTGAATTGAATGAGGTTTCACTGTACATTCTTCTCAAGAAAACATGAACCTTTCTCCAAAATAGACCACATACTAGCCAGTACACCATGCTTAAGTAAATGCAAAAGAATTAAAATTACAGGATGCATATTATCACATTATACCACAATAAAACTAGAAATGAGTGGCAAACCTATAAAATGATGCAAATGAATGAATATTAAACAACACTCTTGAATGATCAGAGGCACATGGAATGAATCAAGGAAGAAATAACACATTTGCTAAAATTAAGCCATAATGCCAGTGAAGGACCAGAATTTATGACAATGAAAGTAGCTATAAGAGGAGGCACATGATGTGAATATCCACACCAGATAAAAAGATCAAACCCAAATAAATAATATAAAAGTAAATATTGATTACATAAGAAAATGAAAATAATACAATCACACAGCTAGTACAAGGAAGGAAATTATAAAGATCAGAGAGCAGAAGTCAATAAAAAGGAGAATAAAAACAATGCAAAGAGTCAATGTATTGAAAAGCTGGGTCTTTGAAAGAAAGAAATTACATAGACACACTAAGATAATTTTATCAAAAAGAAAAAAATCAGCACAATCAAAAATGAAAAGCATGACATCAAAATGGATACTACTGAAATCCATAAGATTATTTGGAATTATTTCACAAACCTGTAGGTCAATAAACTACAAAATTCAAAAGAAATAGATTTCTAGACACACATTTATTAGCAGAACTAAACAAGAAGGTATAAAAACCCTGAATTAACCAAAAGCAGGCAATGAAATTGAGGTGGCAATTTTTAAATACTACTAACTAGGAAATTAGGAAAAGCCAAGAGCCTGACATATTCAATGCTGAATTCTAGACGAACTTCAGAGAAGGAGTCATCCAGACACTCTTAAAATCCATAATGGAAACTGAGAGAAAAGGAGTACATCAACAGTATTCTCTTGGAAACCAACATTATCTTGATTCCAGTACCAGAGAATGATCCTAAGAAAAAAGAGAATCACAGGCTGATGTCTTTAATACATCAGACACAAAAATCCTCAACAAAACACTGGCAAATAGAGTGCAACAAATTATCAAAAGGACGATACATCTTGACCAAGTAACCTTCACTGCAGGGACACATGGTTCAACAGATGCAAATCAAGAAATGTAATATACTATAGAAATAGAAGCAAGGACAAAAACAACGTGATCATCTCAATCAATGAGGGAAAATTGCTTTGACAAATCATGTTTAAAAGAAAATACCAAAAAAACCTTATGTCAAACTGCTTAAAGTTTTTATGACAAACTTGCTACGGATATGATTTTCAATAGTGAAAAAAAGAAACTTTTCCCCATAAGGTCAGGAACAAGACAGAATGCTCACTATCACTACTCCTGTTTAATATATTATTTAAAACACTAGCCAGACAAATCAGGCAACAGAAAGAAATACAATGGAGATATATAGAAAAGAAAGAAATGAAATCATCCTTTTTGCAGATGACATGATCCTCCGCATAAAAGACTCAAAAATTCCACTAAAAATTCCAAGAATTAGTGAACAAATTATTAGTTTTGTAGCAAGATATAAAGTGAACACAGAAGAATCAGTAGTGTTTCTGTGCAATGATAATTAGCTCGTTAAGTAAAAATGTAAATAATATCATTTACAAGAGTATCAAGAAAAATTAAATATTTAAAAATTATCCTAACAAAAGCAGTAAAAGACCACTACAACAAAAACTATAGTAATGTGAAAAGGAAGATAAATTGGGACATGAAAAAAGAAAAAAGAAAAGCAATCCCCTATTTCTATATAGCTAGAATTGCTACAGTCAAAATAGTCATTCTTTTGAAACATACACAGATTTAATACAATCCCTTTGAAATACCAACTCCATTCCTCAAAGAAATGGAAAACACTATACTAAAGTTCAGAGTTCATATTGAACCAGAGGAGACCCAGAATAGCAATCTGGGTAACAAGAACAAAGCCAGAGACATCAATATCCAAAATACAAAGTTATATTATGAAGCTACAATGATAAAAACAGCACTGATACTGGCTCAAAAACAAATATGTGCATCAATTAAACAGAGTGCAGAAACAACTCCAAATGCATACAGCTATTTGATCTTTGAGAGAAAGGAGCCAGAAACGTGCACTGTGGAAAGAAAATTTCTTTAATAAATGGTGCTGGGAAAATCAGCTGTCCACATGCACTCAGATCTCACCAGATATTACCCTGGGTCAAAATAGATCCTGGATCAAAGACTGAAATGTTAAAACAGAAGCAATTAATTTTCAGGAAAATAAAATACATAGCAGCCTTGAACACACAGGCCAAAACAGCCCTTTCTGAAGAGAACTCCAGTGGCAAGGGGATGGAGGGGAAAACCAAAAAACAGAAACATAACAAATTTAAAAATTGCACAGCAAAGAAAAAAAATCAACAGAATTAAGAATCAACCTACAGGTTGGGGAGATAACTCAGTGGTCTCAGTGCCTGCCTGGGAAGCATAAAGACCTGAATTAAAACCCTGCTACCACATTTTGTGCTGGCCCTGCAACACTGGGTGTGCTGTACATTCAACTGAAACCAGACACGGTGGTATATGCCTGTAATCCCAGTACTGGGGAGGCTGAAACAGGAGGAGCTCTACAAGCTGCATAGCAAGACCCTGTGCCAAGTAAATAAATAAATAAAATATTAAAAAAGAAAGAAAGAAAAAGAATCAACCTACAGGATGGGACAAACTTTTACTAGATATTCTTCAGCAGAGGACTAATATCTCGAATACATAAAGAATTCAAAAAAATTGATTTCCCCATAATAAATGGTTCTTTCACAAATAAGCAAGAAATAGACATTTCTCAGAAGATGTACAAATATATGAAAAATGTTTAACAGCTCTGATCATTAAAGAAATGTAAATCAGAACAAACCATGATTACATTGAACTCCATTAAGAATGGCTGTCTTGGACTGGCCAGATAGCTCAGCAGACTAAAGCGCCTGCTTAGGCAGACACAGAGACCAGAGTTCACTCTTCACCATGCAATGCCAGCCCAGACCTCAGGGTGCTCTGAGATGGTGATTGAGACTGGGTGTGGTGGTGCACACCTGTAATCTCAGTGCTTGGGAGAGGAAAAACAGGAGGATCACCATAAGTCTGATCTGTGTAGTGAGACCCTGTAGACCCTGTACTAAAATAGGAGGAAAAAAAAAAAAAACCAGAATGGCCACCTTCAGGAAATCAACTTACAACAAATGCTAGGGCTGCTGGATATAAGAAGTCCAACTATAATTTTGGTGGAAAACAAACTTTCTACAAGAGCTAAAGTATCATATCTGAGTACAACCTGCATCCCCGTGACTATAGCCACATAATTCACAATAGCTACATCTTGGAAGTAACCTACATATCAGTAGTGATGAACCTATGGAAAGTATTATTTGTTTTTCTTCTCAGACAACAGTTGTTAATGTATGAGCTGATGTTTCTAAACCACAGCCTTAGTGTACAAGACCACTTGAAGTGCTGTTCCTTGGTAACAAATACTTGAGTGTCGACTTGCAGTTTGGGTACTCATCTCTAAAATGTTCACTACCACTGATACATATCATATCCTTCCACAGATTAATGGATACAAGAAATGTGATAGTTACATGCACGGGATTATTACTTTGTCACTAAGAGGATGAAGTATTTGTAGGAGGCCATAATGTTTAGTGAGATAAATCATACACATGTTTAAATGTCACATAGTTTCTCTTACACAAGACATCCAAAATATATATGAAGAACAAAGTAAAAGATGGTTAATGGGATGTAAAGACATTGAACTTTCTAAAGTAATCAAAGAGAGGTGGTAGACAAAGGAAAAAGGATAAAAAGCAGATTTGAAGTGTGTGTGCATGTAACAAGTCCCCGCATGGAATGGAATCATTTGGTACTACAAGCACATAATAATAGAAAATAAAAACTGGAAAAAAAATGAGTATTATTACAGTCATCATATTTTAAAATGCACATGAAGCTGTTAGTTCATGATCAAATATGATTTCTGAAAGGCAGGAAATAGATATGAACTCTAAGAAACCACTTGTATTCAGAGACTACAATATCTAGGACATCATATGGAGATTCAAGAGTGTGGTATATTTAATGTAATCTCCAGTGGGTAGTGGTGATAGGAGAAGCATTCAGGTAGAAGACGTGATTTCACTTTTGAAACTGCAGTGTAATCAGCTTTGTCAGTGCTCCTTGTTTCTCACAGTCTTGTGTTCTTTCTCTGTGCGAATGAAGTATCCATGAGTTCTAAGCAAACTGACTAATCCTCCTGCTTCATTTCTAGTTCATCTGTCCATTAGTAAAAACTTATAGTCTGTTACTTTGTGGCTTTATCAAATGCAGTGCTTCTTGTCCACAAGCTGTTTCATAATATAGTATAAAATTAGATGCTAATTGAGAACTATATGGCAGTATCCTTGCTCTTATGCATTACATTAGCTTCTTACTGTGCATACACAAGTTTTTCCAAGAGATGCAGTAATTATTGTCTCCCAAAAAGATGTAGGTCAGGAGCATACATTCGCGGAAAGCTTCACTTTGCTTAGAAATTTCTGCCATTCATTTTTCCCAGGAATATGTCACTTGCACAAAATTGACAGGTGGTGTGAAAAGTTTATGTGGCTGAAGTTTCAAAATACTGTGAAAAGTTTTCAATTACTATCTTCCTGGTCTTTGCATTGTTTGCTAAGTACATTTTGTAAAAGTTGTTTTTGTTTTGTAAAAATTCTGGTTCCTATCGATGTTAGTACACACTGTGTACAAATAAGTAATTTTATAGTTATAAAATCCATTACAGTTATATAGTCACCCAAGTGTATTTAGAATTTTGATGACTTATTGAATACATTCTAGGAAGTTTTTTAAATTTAGTATTTGTAAATACATCAACTTTAGCAGCATTGGATCAATCTTTGAAATAGTATCTTGAGGATATTTTATGAGGATTCAGAATCAGAAAACTAAGTAAACTCAGCCCTGGGAAACTTGTCTCCTCTTTGAAGTTGGGAAAAAAAATGCTCAATGATATTGCTTTATTAATAGCACAGACAAAGAACTTGAGAAATATTAGACACATTATACAAATTATATAACATGATTTCATTATATTTAACCTATTGTCTTTATTACTTACCAAGGTCCTAACAATCATTTCTATTATTGGTGTACATGAGGTTTTTTACTAATCATTTTTCAGCACTCCTGTAGTCTAATGGATTTCCTGGATAGGTGTGGACATAGCTGCTAGATTCAGGTCAAAAAAGAAAAGAGAAGACTTCCATGTAAGCATGACGAGAGGCCAGAGTGCCTTGTCCAGTTAGCTTCCTCTTCTGTTTGTCTCGTGTATCTTCAGTGGACGTCCTCAGCAAGCCTTCACATGCTCAAAAGTTCTGCACAAAACAACTCTGAGATTAGGCCATGTTAGTCTCTCTACTATGTGGAAGGAAGGAGAAGGTAATTTAAGACATCACAGGTCCTTAGCATCACTAGCTTGTGTATGTGTATTAGTATTTACTAGAGAAGCAGGTATTCTGCAAGATATAGAACTATATAAAAGTGTGGGAGATTGGCTTATGATGGCTTCCCGAAGAGTCAGGTGTGGAAGAGTGCAAAAGGTCCGTACACGGGGGATCCAAAGGATCTCATGCCAAGGATGGAGCTCATGTGGTGCCCCTGTGAGTCCACAGCAGGAGCTTGCAGGTCTGCACCGCGATGCTGGTGTGGAGGCTGAAGAGTCAAGACAGTATCCAGGGTGCAAGAGAACAACAGAGTTCCCCTGAAAGGAAAACAATCTTTCCTTCTAGATTCCCCTTTTATAGCATTCTGGCTATAATCCTCCCGAGGATGTATTTTCCATTTCCAGACCTATGTCGAGATAAGTTATTAGAGCATTATTTATTCAAGTTGGCACAATCAATCAAGCCTCACATATATGTTATTTGATTTGTCTCAGCTTTTATTTCATCATCCACTCACTGGAAGAAAATGCCTAGTACTGTTGAGAAGTATAAATGAGTTAGTGCTTAGAAAGTGATAAGAAGACTACTGAAAACATAAATACCCAATAATATACTTCATGAATATTTAAGAAATAGATAGCTATCATTGCTTTACTGCTATCATAGAATAAAAGTATTTCATATGATTATTATTTTATTGTACTTTTTTTTGTTTGGGCCTCAGATTTGTCAGTCCTTCCATTTTTTCACATGTAAGTAATTATATCTTCAAATGTTCTTCTTTATTATAAAGAGAGGAAAAAGATAATAAAATGCAGAATTTCAAAGCAAAATAATAAGAAATTAACGATTGTTAGTATATTGTATATTGTTCTCTTCAAAAAACTGATCAGAGTGTCAGAGACAGGTATCCAAAATTGATCAAACAATATAAGTACAAACTTATCCTTTCAATTAAACAATAGAAATTATTAGTACAATTATCTCTCGATACTATGTGTGTGTGTATATATGCATTGATAGCTAGATAAATTTATAACTTGTATTCTTTTTTTTCTATTTCCCCTTCACACTTGTATTCTTTCCTTTTGAGAAGTTTGTTTCTCTTTCATTATATGTGTTGTACGTTTTTGAATCTTGTTTACTCTTTCAGCTCCATCCACTAGAACAAGTTTACACATGTAAATGTGGTTTATTTCACTTATGAGTAGGGCCCTAGTTGCATCCATTTAACTATAAAAGCCTAGGGTTTATTTTTCTTTGTAGCTGAGAAGTACTCTATTTTATAAAGGAATCACACCCTTTTTATCCATTCCTTGACTGTTTCCAAGATTTAGCTTTTGTGAATTGTTCTACTACAAACATGGGCACATATATATTGCTCTGGTATGATGATTTCTTTTCTTCTGGGAAAATACCCTGAAGGGGATTAGCTTGGTTAAATGATACCTCTAACCCTAAATTTTTGAGGAATCTCCACAATGATTTCCACAGCTGCTGTATCAGTCCACACATCATAGAGAAGTAGTTTGGAGTCATTTCAATATTGATAAAGTAAGAAATTTATTAATCTGGAGCCAGGCGTGGTGGTGCATGCCTATAATCCCAGCACTTAGGAAGCTGAGGCAGGAGGATTGTTGTGAGTTTGAGACCAGCCTGAGCTACAAAGTGAGCTCAAGGCCAGCCTGAACTGCATAGTGAGACCCTGTCTCAAAAAGACAAAAAAAAAAAAAAAAAAAAAAAGGAATTTATTAATCTGGGCATTTCACAAGGGAAGCATAGTAAATGTGTGCTCAGGTTAGTTCTGGAGTCTTGTTTTGTGAGAATAAGTTCCTCCACATTTATGAAAGCGAACTTCCAGAAGGTCTTCAGAAAGTAGTAAGAACAATGGAGTAACTGTGTTCATGCCAAAGGAAGTATTTTGAGGATGATTAATGGCACTGTGCCTTTTATTTTAATACATTTTTAAATTTAAATATTCACTGCAAGTTTGAATCACAGCTTGTGCATAATAGAGTGAATATTCAAATTTTCAAAATGTAATTGAGGTAGTAAATTCTGACTTCTCCTTGAAAGCTAAACATATAAGATAATGTCTTCTTTTGAATGAGAAAATTCAACTTGAAATATTTTCAGACAAAATTATCAGAAGGCAGACAATAAAAAGGAAGAAATGATGAGAGAGCTATAAAAGCAGAAAATTACAGTTTAAAATGTAACCCTCTGTACTTTTTTGCATTTTAAACTATTCATTTCTTGTCTAATTTTTAAATTGGGCTAGCAGGACAGTGCTTAAGGGCCAAGCAGACAGCTCACTGGCATAAATGCTTTTCTGTCAAGGGTAAGGCCTTGAGTTCAATCCTTGGTATAAAACAAAAAGACAGAACAAATAAAGGAGGTCAGCCAAAGAGTTCAGTGCATGAAAGTGCCTGCAAGCAAGCATAGGGGCCAGGGATTCGATCCCCAGGCCTGCCCTGCTGGCCCTGACCCCAGGGTGCACGGAGGCAGCAATTGACACTGGGTGTGGTGGTGTACACCTGGAATCCAAGGTCTGGGGAGGCTGTAAACAGGCAGATCACTATGAGTCCCATCTAGTTCTGAGACCCTAACCACCCTGTAGACCCTTTTCCCCCTGCCTAAAAAAATCAATTACAGTATTTAGCCCTTATTCTCATTTAATTTTTCTCTTTTTGTCATTCTTGATTCTCGGTTTTGAATTTCTATTCATTATGTACTTTGTCCTCAAGCATTAGGTATTTGTATGTAGTTATGTACAAAGGAATCAGTCTTGACTACTTTTCTTAAAATCAGAATAGGAGACCAGGGAAATGAACACTGAAATACATACAAATCATGTAAACATTCGCTGCCTATCTACCACCAGTGTGTATCATAATTGATTATTTCCTGGGCATAGGTTCAATAATGTTGATGGATATTTTATTTGCATCATGGTTGACTGGCTAACACACAGAGAAATCACACCACTTGAACATAGTAACACACATAGCTAATTCTGCTTTCGATAAACAGTCAATACACTTTTATTTTTAAGTAGGCTAACTATCAATATATAACTGGAATTTAATTCTACTAATTCGACACTGTAATATGTTGCCATTGGTTCTATCAACAGCATTGTCAAAATATTTCTATATTGAGCTTTCTTTCCAGCTTTTATGTCAGTTTTCTATTGCTATCTAGAAAACCTCTGCAAATACTTAGATGTGTGACAGGATACACCTTATCACACAACTTCTGTGCTTCAAAAGTCAAACATAGGTTAGCTGAGACCTTTCCTCAGCATTTTTAACTGGGCTAAATATCCAGATGTTTGGAGCCAGGGATAAAATTCAGTGGTCCAGCAGCCACCTGGCAAGGACAAGGTCCTGAGTTTGATCCCTGATAGAGAAAGAAAGAAAGAAAGAAAGAAAGAAAGAAAGAAAGAAAGAAAGAAAGAAAGAAAGAAAGAAAGAAGGAAAGAAAGAAGGAAAGAAAGAAGGAAAGAAAAGTTGTATGTTTTATTTTTCTTTGAAGCTTAAGGATCTCTTCTAATCATATTGATTATCAAATATTTCAGCTCCCTGTGCTTATAATAACTGAAACATCCCCTTTACTATATATGGTGGTCAAGGAAGTTACTGAATCTTACAATCTCTTGCCTATAGCCCCCTCAATAGGTAATTCAAGTACAGGGATGTTGCTTTTCCAATGTTAGCAGGATGACTCTCTTTTGCCACAAGTCTTTCTGACATTTCAAAATGTCTCATATGATTAAAATAGGCCAAGCCAAGATAATCTTTCCTTTGATTAACTCAAAGTCACTGATTGGAAACCTTAATTGCATCTTTAAAATCTTTCTGCCACATAGCATAATATAATCATTGGGAGGATACCTCATCATATGACAACTCCTTTCCAAAGGAGAGGACCCTATACAGGGCATGCACACCAACAAATGGAAATCTTTAGTGCTAATTTACGAATCCACCTGTAACAGTTTTGATCTGGATATTTTGAAATTTTAACTTAGGTGTCTATGATATTTGTTAAATCATTTAAACTCTCAGAGACTTAAGAATAAAACTTCTACATGAACTCAAAAGTTGCCACATGAAGTGATCATATATAATTTAATTGGGTACAGCTGTCACAGATCATCATTTGCCCTGAATAATAAAAGAAAATTATTAGTGTTTTGTCAAATTGTCTAAATAGATACAGATGCTTATACTGAAAATCCTGGTAAACATCTGGTCACATAAATCTTTAAAAGAAAAGTATAAGACAGCCAGTTTTAGCTCTGACATGTAAAGATACCAGTAATTATTTCTCTTTTCATGATAAAAACTAAAATGAACTGAAAAATCAGTGACTTTCTTGATCCCGAGGAGAACTGAGGTTTCATAAAAATTATCACCCCCAAGAGCTGGATAGACGAAAAACACAGTCACAGTAGGGATCTGTTTAACTGGAACAGAATTTGCTGGAGTCACAAACTGGCAAGAAGCTGAGGCGACATTTGATTAACTATCAGAAATGGGAGCACAGGTGAAGATACCAAGGAGAATCTCCTCGCAGCTCAGCCCTCGGGGTCTTAGTGAAGATTCAAGAAAGGTGTCCTTTTGGGGCTGGCATGAGGGAGAAGAGTATTTAAGATTCTGCAGGAGCACTCTCTATAATAAAGACCTGCTCTCTAAGGGAAGTATTTGTGCACATTTGGCCTGGCTGTGGGAAGTAGGAAGTCCTTTGCTTTCATCCCTGTCATCTGCCCATCTTCTCACTCTCACTCTCACTCTCGCTGTGTGTGTGTGTGTGTGTGTGTGTGTGTGTGTGTGTGTAGGGGTTGTACACAAGACAACCATTTGCTAGGATGACAGCCCAAAGACCCAGATAGAGACCCAGACCAATTAAATGTTTAATATTAAATTA
>PVKA01045672.1:0-15405 GCA_004027165.1 Ctenomys sociabilis | reverse complement strand
TTTTTTTTTTTTTTTGTCTTTTGAGATAGGGTCTCACTATGCAGTTCAAGCTGGCCTTAAACTCACTTTGTAGCTCAGGCTGGTCTGGAACTCACAACAATCCTCCTGCCTCAGCCTCCCAAGTGCTGGGATTACAGGCCTGTGCCACCACGCCCCGCTTCTGTTTCTTTTTTGGTACTGGGAATTGAACTCAGGTCCTTGTGCTTGTCAGGCAGGCACTGTGCCACTCAGCTAATTCCCCAGCCCCTAATTCTGTTCCTTATCTTTACCTCAACCACCAAAGTATACATTTTCTCAAAACTTTGTGATACATGCTATAATAAAGGCATTGTGTATATTTACAGAAAGCTGTAGGAAGCCCAGGGGAGCAAGTGACTAGCCCAGCCTGGGAGAGCTGGGGGAGGCTTTAACATTTCCTCCCATTATTTTCTCAGATCTTGGGGAGATGAAAAGTGGCTGCCTAATTTGAAAGTTAAGAAATGGAAACATCTGTTAGTTCAGCCCACTGACTTTTTACATATGAGGAAATTGATACCCTTAAAGGCATTACATAGAAATTTCATAATAGGTTATTAGCAGAAAATTAGAGTAGGATATTGGAGTCAGGAACTCTGACCAACAGTACAGACAGTATAGATGGAGAGAAATCAGTATGGACTAGCAAGGCTGAAGTGTCTGGGAGGACTTTCTGGAAAGGGCGGTTCAGGGGAGGCAGAAGAGAATCAGGAGAGAGTAATGTGACTTTGGAAGGTTGGAGAAAAGGGGGTATTGGGTATCAGTAGTTATGGGTGTGAACACACAGGGCTTCAATGTTTGGTGGCAGGAAGGCAACTAGGCAGAGTTGCTTTCCATTGGCTAGTCACTTCATATGAGTAACTATAGATAAGAACATTGCAATCATGTCTGATCTAGTGGTAGTTGCAATAATTATCTTTTTTTTTTTTTTTTTTTTTGTATTCTAGGGAAGGGTCTACAGCATGTTCAGGGTCTCACTATAGATAGGACTCATAGTGATCTGCCTGCTTACAGCCCCCCAAGAGCTGGGATTACAGGTGTGGGCCACCACACACAGTCTTGGGGGCCTGCATTTTTGAAGCTAGATTGAAGTAATACTTGGAATTTCTTCCTAGTCTCATTGCTTCCAGAAACTCAGAAATATTTTCTGTAGTGTATGAGTGAATGGTCTCAGTTGCCATCTCAGCATGCCCTGGGGGCAGGGCCAGCAGGGATAGCCTGGGGATTGAACCCCTAGCCTTTGCGTTTGCTTGCAGATGCTTTATCCGCTATTTGGCTGGCCCAATTATCATAATTTTGAAGACAGAACAAATGTAAATAATATTTTGAAGTATCAGTAACAAAAAAAAAAAAAAAAAAAGAAATGTCAGTAGCAATATGGTACAAAAATATGTGAGCCCCCCTTCCATTCTGTGGTTGAACTCAGGGCCTCACCCATATTAGACAAGTGCTCTGCCATTGAGCTACATTTTCAACCCCAAAATACCCATGGCTTTTCCCTTAGTACTGGAGATTCTCTCTAGGGCCTTTGCATTTCTCTACACCCTCCAGTCCTTTTTAATTTTTAAATTTTGAGACAGGATCTCACTAAGTTGCTAAGTAGTCCAGGCTAGATTTGAACTTGACAAAAGTGACACATACAGCTATGTAGTATTGTGGTTAGCTGTATAAATTTGAATAAGAGAATATTGAAAATGAAGGTGTAATTATTTTTCCCAGATTCATAGGCCTCTGAATTCTATATATGAGCTGCTTTGGGATCTAGATCTTCATATTATGAACACCATTTATTTATTTAATTATTATTATTATTTTTTGGCGGAACTGGGGATTGAACTCAGGCCCTTGCACTTGTAAGGCAAGTGCTTATTCTGAGCCATCTCCCTGCCCTCCCCACCCCTATTTATTTAATATGAAGAATACCTTTTAAGCTGGGCATAGTGACACAGGTCCAGCACTCAAGAGGCTAAGGCAGGAGGATTGCCTTGAGTTGAGGGCAGTCTGGGCTACATACTGAGTTCAAGGTGAGCTTCAACTACATAGTGAGCCCCTATCTTAAAAATATAACTAAAGCAAACCCAAATCTCCTTTAAAAAAAAAATTGGATATGGTGGCACATACCTGTTATGCCTGCATGCAGAAGGCTGGAGGCAGGAGGATTGTTGTAAGTTCTAGGCTAGCCTGGGCTATACAGTAAATTCAGGACCAGCCTATACTATATGGTGAAACCCTATCTCAGAAACAAACACACAAACAAAACAAAAACATCAAAATGATACTTTTTCTGTGGGGCTGGAAAAGACTGAGGTCTTATTGAGGAAAATTTTCTTGGTCTCCATAGGTCTTGGATTTCTGCCCCAAGAGACCCTTTAGGTTTCTGGCTGGGTGGCCTTTGAGACAGTGCTGAGTGGTTTTGTGGGTACATTTCCATTTCCCTCTGTGGGAAAAGGTTCTCCAGGAAACCCACGGTGGCTGTTAAGCCTTCAGAGACTAAAAATGATACCAAACAAGGTCCACAATAGTTTTGTAAAATATTGATTAAAAATTATGAAATATTAAGATATATAACTAAGTATAAAGAGTAGCACATTGAGTACCTATGTGCCTACAACATAGTTGGAAAAAATGAAATAACAATACAGAGCTTTTTTTTTTCAGAGATTTCTTAATAAGGATACTTTGTGTAAATTTCTAGTATAATACAGAACATTGTATATATATATTGCTCCCTCATAAGTATAAGACCTTTGTGGAGGAAAGGAGGAGGGGTGATACTTTATCTCTGTTTTTGTGTCCAGCCTAGCTTCTGTTCAAATTTGTTATCAAAGCTGGAGCCAGGGCCTTTTTGAATGGATTCTATTTTGTCTCTTTCACTTAAGCTGTCTCAGAATCTTTGGTATACATTCCAGGCCTTCCCTCAACCTTGGGAGGTATTGCTGCTCACCAAGGGTACTTTGTATTATGTTTAACCCAAATTTGGGTCTTTTTATCCCTTTTCAGTCTTTTGTTTAACCTTACCTTTGCCTATTTTAAAGATGAAGAACTTGTAAATGAGAATTTGTGTTCGAGGTCACATGGCTAAAAAGGTGGTAGAATCAGAAGTACAGCTCTTGAGATCTAAGTACTAAGCTCATATAGGATTTTTTATTTATTTGAATCAAGGTCTTGCTATGTTGTTCAAGCTGGCCCTAAATGCTTTTATGTAGGCTGGGCTAGCCTCGAACTCATGGTGAACTCATGGTGATGCTCCTGGCTCAGCCTCCCAAGTCCTGGGATTATAGCTTGCACCAGCACATCTGGTCCTATGCAGGGTTTTTTTTCTTTTTGTCGGCACACTTGGCACACTGGGGATCAAACCCAGGTTGGCTGTGCTCTGCCTAAGCAGGCACTTTAGTCTGCTGAGTTGTCATGCTGGCCCCTCATGCAGTTTTTATCAAAACACATTACCTGCTTTTCTGTATATCCCAAAGATGGATGCCTTGCTGATAGGTTACTCAGAGTACCTCCATTGTCTGGCCGTTGCTGTATGGACAAGGTGTTTGAAGAGTATATCTGCCCTTTATAAAGCTACACTGCTCTGGAAGATAGTAGCTGCTGGAGTTTTCTGTGTATGGACTTGCCTTTGTTAACTATATCAGAAGCTCCTAAACTGTTAGGATAGCAAATACTCAACTTTTTTTTTTTTTTTTCTTTTTTTTGAGACAGGGTCTCACTGTGCAGTTCAGGCTGGCCTTAAACTCACTTTATAGCTCAGGCTGGTCTCGAACTCACAACAATCCTCCTGCCTCAGCCTCCCGAGTGCTGGGATTACAGGCCTGCGCCACCACGCCCGGCTACAACTTTTTACTCTAAGTGTTAGCACAAGGCTTGACGTGTGGCATACTTTTTATGCTGTAGAATTTGTGGTACTGACAATTAGAATCAGTTGTCTGATTCTAATGTTGTTTACTAGGCATCTGTTATGGTTTGTGTGTATATGTCCCCCACAAAGCCTTATGCAGTCATAGGTGGTGCTTTTTCAGAGGTTGCTGAGTTTAGAGTGTTCGATTGATTAATGGTGCAATGCTATGATTAATGGCCAGGGAAATTAGGCTGGTTGGTTTGGCACAACCCTAATCCTGGTAGTCAGGATACAATGTAAGGGGCAGAAAGAAGCTTATCATCTTTTGTTGCTTGCTTTGCTACCTTCTGCCTGTCATGCACTGTTTCTCCTCTATGACGCCTGTCTCTCATCCTACCCTGCCTTGGAGGCAGCTAATTTTTTTTTTTTTTTGTTTGTTTGTTTGTCTTTTTGAGACAGGGTCTCACTATGCAGTTCATGTTGGCCGTAAGCTCACTTTGTAGCTCAGGCTGGTTGAGGTAACTAATTATGACTGACACTTGTACAAACTGTGAGCTAAATAAACCTTTCCTCCCTTGTGGAAATATATCTAAATTTGTGGATGTTAGGTATTTTGTCTTAGTAATAAGATAAAATTCTTTATTTGTAGAAGAGGAATAACACATGTATTTGAGAGGGTTTTGCTGTATAGTCTAGGCTGGCCTTGAACTCACTGTGGTGCAGCCTACCAAATGCTGAGATTACAGGAGTGTACTACCATGTCTATAAAGGAATATTAGTAAATATGTTGTGGTGAGGGTAAAATAGTTTTCATAAAAGTGCTTTATGAACTATAAAATGTTGTACACCTAGGGTAGTTGGAAGCCTCTTGGCTTCAGCTTTTGTGGTTGTGCAAAATTGGAGCAGGCCTATGAGAGCATATCTCTAAGGGTTGTTGCATCTGTGAATATGCTATAGTAGCATTGTCTTTCCTTAAGTGTATGTACTTGGTATTATAGAGTCTGGATATGGCCAAACCAGGCTTTTATTCAAGCTTTCTTTAGGCCATGGGAAAACTGTTAATAGAATCTAGATGCTACCATATAGCTCAGTGGATTAAAGCGATTGCAAGCAGGCATAGGGGCTGGGGGTTCGAACCCTGCCCTGCCAGCCTCACCCCTGGGGCACAGAGAGATAGCAATTGAGACTGGGTGTAGTGGTACACCTATAATTCCAGTTCTTGGGAGGCTGTAAACAGATGGATTACTGTGAGTCCAGTCTAGTAGCGAGACCCTGAACAGCCTGTAGGCCCTTCCCTAAAATACAAAGAAAACAAAAAAATCTAGATGCTAGTATTTGACCTTATCTGCAGTTTGCCCTCCCTTTTTCCCTGGTATAACCACTTCCGCTAGCACCACCTGCAGTCTTTAAATAGCCAAGCAGATGGGCCTGATACTCACTTGTGTTGGTTATTTATTTATTTATTGGCAGAACCAGGGATTGAACTCAGGTCCTTGCACTTGCCAGGCTATTCTACTGAGCTATCTCTCCAGCCCCTTGTGTTGGTTGTTTAAATGATAAACATTATCTCCCAGTTTTAGTGAATGAGGAATAGGGAAGCACCTTACCTTGCTTCTCGCTCAAGGTCTCTCTTGATGTTGCAGTCAAGCAGTTGGCTTGGGGAGAGCATATGTACTTTCAGGCTAATTTACATGTTGCTGGCAGGCCTGGGTCCTTTGCCTCATGAGCCTCTCTACTAGGCTACTTCAGGACTTGACAGTTGGCTTCCCTTAGAACTGGAGACACAAGCAAGGGCAAGAGTGAACAACCAAGATGAATGCTTTTGTCTTTTTATTTTTTATTTTTTGGTGGAACCAGGGATTGAACTTAGGCCCTTGCACTTGCCAGGGAAGCGCTTATTCCACTGAGCCATCTCCCCGGCCCCTAGTCTTTTTATTGTGTAATGTTGGAATTGAGATGCTGTTACTTTTTCCATATTGTCAGTAAATCTAGCCAATACTGGAGGTGAGGGGATTGTTAAAGGGGATGAACACCAGGAAGGAGGAATTACTGGGATTTCTTCTTTTGAGACAGTCTTAATGTGTAGTTCAGGCTGGCCTTTGGACTCACTGTGTGGCCCAGGCTGGCCTCATACTTAGGGTGATCCTCCTGCCTCTGCCTCCCTAGTGCTATGATTATAGACATATACCATGGGACTGTCTTACAGGATGCTTGTGTTATCATCCTGGAGCCAAACTCTTCAGAAAAATGGCTCCTAGGTGATGTAGTCTTTTAGCTTTTTTTTTTTCTTTTGGCAGAACCGGGGGTTGAACTCAGGCCCTTGTGCTTGCCAGGGAAGCACTTATTCCACTGAGCCATCTCCCCGGCCCCTCTTTTAGCTTTTCTTTGGATTCCTTTGCTTACCTCCTACAGTAACAATGGTGAGCTTTTTGGGTTCAGAGCTTTCAATGATACAAATAGCCTTCTGTTGCACTCCTGCGATAGGTTCACCACTGCTGTCCTAGAGTCTTATGGAGTTTCTTTTTTTTACTCCTTTTTGTACCATGCCTCTTGAAGCCTTTGCTTTGATATGGTCTTTCCCTCTCTGGTCCTCTGACTCTTGGGATCTCCTCAGGCTGTTTTTTTTTTTGGCAGAACTGGGGATTGAACTCAGACCCTTGCGCTTGCCACTTGCCAGGGAAGCACTTATTCTACTGAGTCATCTCCCCAGCCCCCCTCAGGATTAGTTTTAAAGATTTTTTAAGCCCTGCCCCCATGCTCTAGTCCTGCCCCTTCTCTCCTTGTTTGGTGCTTTTGATTCTGGAGTCCATTGTGTGGGCACTGGTCCTGGAAGCTTTCTAGCCACAATTTGGCTTCTGACAGCTAGACTCATAGATGGCATTGAGTTGAGGCTCACACTTTGAATGACAATGCACTCTGACTCTTTAGACCATTAATATTAGGTGCTAGGACTTATCATATTAGCTTCCAAACTTCCCATTTTACATGAGAAACTTCCCATTTCACATGTTTATCCAGGGTTTTACTCAATCAGAGCAAGAATCTGTTTTCTTTGATTCTCATATGTGTTGTTCCTACTCTGTTGTGTAGCCTATCTACCTCAATGTGGTCACTTTGCATTATTTAGGATCTGGGAGATAGAGTATAATCAGAAAGTATTTACAGTATTGTACTGTAGTCACAGAAATTGGGCTGGGCAGAATTAGGAGTGTATGAAATCATATCGAATGTTGCTTCTTTTTTTTTTTTTTGTGGAACCAGGGATTGAACTCAGGCCCTTGTGCTTGCCAGGGAAGCTCTTATTCCACTGAGTCATCTCTCTAGCCCCTCAAGTGTTGCTTCTAAGGACCCATCTAGTTGGGAAGCATTTATATAAAGCATATACACACTCACACACACACACACACACACAAAAAAAAAAGCCCAGTAATTTCTGTTGCATATAGTAACTGATATCTTTCTCACTCTCTTGCCAATATCTGTTTAGAGAACAAGAACTGTCTTTGGGATGTGTGGAGTAGGTTTCTCAAGAAGGTAGGTTAGACCCTCTGCCACATATCTTGCCATTATTTGGTTTGGCTGGTTGTATTCTGGGACTGAAGCCTCTACAGGCAGGGTACATGTATCTAAATCCTTGTAGGGTTAATTTTGGCTACCTGGAAAGTGCAATGGGATAGCTTTCTGAGCACTGAAAATTTGGTAAAGCCTGGGTTGGCACAATTTTCTAGGGCAGGTGAGATTTTAACAAGGATGGCTTTGTTCATTTCATGTTTATCAGTGTGGAGCAGATTTATTTTGTGTAAGAGCTGCAACAAGGGCTGAGCATGGTGATGTATACCCATAATCACAACACTTGGGAAGCTGAGTTATGGGGTTTGCTTTGAGTTTGAGATCAGCCCAGTTTGAGTTCAAGGCCAGCGTGAACTACGTAGTGAGACCCTGTCTCCTCCACACCCCCTGCAAAAACAAAAAACAAAAAACAACCATGAAAGGAAAACCCTAACATGAGCAAGGGAATTATAATATTGTTTTCTGATGAACACTTGGAATAGAAAAGATACAGTTCTGAAATACTCCTGTATGCTGGGCATGATGGCACACATTTATAATCCCATCATTCAGGAGTCTGGGACAGGTGTATTACTGCAAGTTTGAGGCCAGCCTGGGCTACATAGAGAGTTCAAGGCCAATTTAAGGCCTACACAATGAGGTTCTTTTTCAAGGCTTTTTTTTTGGCAGAACTGGGGATTGAACTCAGGCCCTTATGCTTGCCAGGGAAGCACTTATTCCACTGAGCCATCTCCCTGGCCCCACAATGAGGTTCTGTCTCAAACAAAATAAAACAAAGTTCTCAGCCCCCCAAAACCCAAAAAACTTAACTTGGTTAATGGTTGCTTGCTCTCCTGACTCAGAATTTGAGCCCCGGACCACTTTACTTACTTCATTACTCATTGCTCTCTGTTCCCCTTTGTATTCTTAACACAAGCAGGCCTTTTTTTTTTTTTTTTTTTTTGTTGTTGTTGTTGGTCTTGTCTGCAAAACACACCATTATTCATAGTTTATGTTTTGGTTTCATTTTTCTCTTAGACTATTCCTTTTTCTCTTTTGATTTTAGCTGTTCCCTTACTCTTCTCTGAAGTCTTCACTAATGCTAGCCATGGTATACCTCTCATCTCCAGTCAAACTCTGTTATCACTTGCTATCTGCGATATGTTTCATGCACTTCACACTCTGCTTGTGTCTCTTATAGCAAAACACAGCTTGGTGTAGTATCGGGAGTGGGGAACTTTGGCTTGATCCTTGCTGGTAGTTTAACTCAAACTATACTTCCCAGTGGGGTGCACTGGTGTATGCCTGTAATCCCAACACTTGAGGAGAAGGATCACCATGATTTCAATGCCAGTCTGAACTACATAGTGAGACCATATCTCAAAAAAACCAGCAACCAAAAACTAAAACAACACCCTCCCACCTAAAACAAAAAGAGTATTCTTTTCTCACTTGGAAAATGTAGGTAATAGAGTTATTTGTTGTACATCTGTTCTACACTTAATGACCTACCTGTTAAACATCTCTTCCGACTTATGACCAAGGCATACTGTTTGGATTTACAACTTGCTGATCAGACCAGTTCCTTTTTTGGAGGGGGGTATGGTTGTATACATCTTGTTTAAAGAGCCTCAATATCTTTTTTTGTATAGTATATTGTTGATATAGTATTATAATTTTTACTGATTATACTGTATAGTACTGTAATTTTATGTTATGTTACTATACTGCATGTAAGAATTATGCAGATAAAAGCAAAGTCATCAAGTTGAAGTTTTCTCTGACCATTTCTTCATTTTGAATCTTGTAATGTGCATACAATATACAGTTCTTCATTTAGTGCCCAATTCTATTAACCAGCTAGCTGAGGAATGTAATTCAAGGACTTTCTATATGTGGAAGTGTTGTATAGACACTAAAGCCTTTTTATTTGCGTATTTTCCTCTTCCTTCAGGGTGAGAGTCATCTCTGTTTTGTCAACCATAATATCTGTCGTTGTGCTGATCAAGTACAACAATAAGTCGATCTTCTGATTGAATGGAGAAAATGTCTGAGTAAATTGAAATCAGCTCATATGAAAATCTGTAACAGCCAGGCGTGGTGGCGCATGCCTGTAATCCCAGCACTTGGGAGGCTGAGGCCGGAGGATTGTTGTGAGTTCAAGACCAGCTTGAGCTACAAAGTGAGCTTAAGGCCATCCTGAACTGCATAGTGAGACCCTGTCTCAAAAAGACATAAAAAAAAAAAAAAAATCTGTAACATATGCATTGTTGTATGTTACCCTGTTTCTGTCTCTTTTTCTATTTGCTTATGCTTCTGTTTTATTCTTTAAAATAAAATAAAATAATGCTGAGCTATAAAAGGCTCAAGTCAACAACTTCTGACATTGCCAGTCCTGCAGACAACCCCCTACTATTATGGACTATTGGACTATATTGAATTACTTTGCTGAATTCATGTACCTATAATATTTGAATGGCAATGGAATACCCATCTCTGCCAAAAGTAAAAAAAAAGGAGGGATATAAATGAAGGACCATTTTGTAGTGAAAAAAATATGTGTGTATATACAAAATAGGATAGACATACAGCTACTTTCTTTTAGTTCAATGAGAAGAAAGATGTACTAATTTTAGTGTTTAGATATCTTATCTGCATCTTGTACTATGAATAACTACTATGAAGACAATGATATACAGTGTATTAATTGGTGTAAATGTCCTACTAACCTGTTTTGAAACTGTCTCAATGCTACTTCTCAATAAAATTTATATTAAAAAATAAAATAAATATATAAAAAATAAAACTTAAACATGCCCTGCGATTAGGACTATAATTTATATATAAATTATATATAAATTTATATATAAATTATAGTGGCTCATGTGTGTAAACTCAACATTTGGGAGGCTGAGGCAGGAGGATTATCATGAGTTTGAGGCCAGCCTGGGCTACGTGATTGAGTTCAAGGCAGCCTGCATTATATAGGAAGACCTTGTCTCAAAGCAAAACCTTACATGATAGGTTTTCTGAGAATGATTGTCCTGATAGACCTTGTATTTCATTGTATTTATTGGCCACATAGTAAAGCTGTGCTAAGTGACAGTTATCAATAATACCATGGAATGGTTTGACCATTAATTGTGACTGAAATTTTTTTGTTTGCCACAGCAGTGGCTATTCTGAGCAAGTGGCTACAGTAGGAAGAGTAAGGCAGCTCTTGAAGACAATGTGAAGGGCAGCCAGATAGCTCAGTGTACTAAAGCACCTGCGTAGGCAGAGCACCATGGGTGGGGTTCGATTCCCTGTGTGCTGTGCCAAGATTGCAGTTGAGTCTGGGTGTGGTGGCATGCACCTGTAATTCCAGTGTTTGGGAGGCCCAAAACAGGAGAATCACTATGAGTGTGATGATAAAAAAAAAAAAAAAAAAAGAAAAGAAAAGAAAAAAAAAAGAACTTGAGACCGGTGGACAAGGGTTCCTTGGGTTCTGCTGCTTCCTATTATCATGGCCCACACAGGTTTATCTCAGGTCAGACTCCTAGCAGCCAAATGAACAAAATGAACTTTAACTGTTTTTCTTAGCTTGGCTTGTGGGGTGGAGGAGGGAACCATGTATGGTTTCCACTGCTGGCTTGATATTTTGTAGGGAGGTAGGATAATCCTGTGATAAGTGTTGGATTTAAAATATTATCTCTGACGGTAAGAACTCCCTGGACCTCTGAGAACTCTAATCTGCACAGACATCCCATGAGCTTTTCTTCAACATATTAGGGAGGCCAGGTATGATGGTGCATGTCTATAATCCCAGCACTCAGGAGACTGAGGCAGAGGATTATTGCGAGTTTGAGACCAGCCTGGGTTACAAAGTGAACTTAAAGCTATCCTGAACTGCATATCGAGGCCCTGTCTCAAAAAAGAATAAATAAACAAATAAATAAAGGAAGGACCTCTCTTGGGATTTGATGGGAGAGGCAAAATAGTAAGAGTCACTTGTGCTGTCAGCACAGCCTAGCTAGGACAAACCTTTTCCTTTCCTCTGTTAGCCATATTTATAGAGCTCTTGGCTGCCTTGTATTGAGTTCTGGCCTAGGTAATGACTAGATATCTTACTGGCAGGCAGGCAGACTTTCAAATCTCATGTACTACCAGTTTTGAAAGAGTGATTCAGTAGCTCTGTGCCTGTTTGGCCTCTGTGGATTATCTTTAGCCTCTCAGGAAGTTCTCAGAACTCTCATCACTACAGTGTATGTTAAAACAAGTGTGCTTATGATTGCCAAGTTCCCTGAGCCAGCTTCTGAAATCTAGTGGTCAGGAAAGATGGATTCTTGTCAGATACAATACATACACATGGGTTAGAAAGCGGTGTACGCTACTGTGTGTGTATGTTGCTGGGTGGTTAATTTGTGGAGGTCTTGTTTCAAGAAATTCTTGCTAAGGGCAAAGGCCATGGAAACTCAAGCTCTATCTGTAGAAAGATAAGTATATTATGAAGACAACTAAAAAAACCGAAACAAAACAAAAACCAAAAAAACAAAACAAGAACAACAACAAGAACAACAATGACAACAACAACAGACAACTCCAGGGGCCAGGGAGATGGCTCAGTGGAATAAGTTCAATCCCTGGTTCTGAAAAAAAAAAAAGATAATTACAATAACTTTAGTGATAAGAGTGACAGCGATCAATCACTACTATTCATTGAGTACCTGGATAGATGTTTTATAACTGTGTGACAATCTTTGTAGGTGGATGTTTTTTTCTAGGAAACTGTGGCTCTAAGGACCTAAGTTAATTGTCCCAAGATGGATGAGCAAGTATTTGAATTAACCTTAATCTGATTCTAAGACCAACACTTTTTATATTTGTTTAATAGCTAATGGGAATGGAAGAAAACAAGAATCTGAATTTAGGCAGAAATATGCATTATTAGAAATAACCTATTTATCTTCTAGGTGAAAGGGGAATAATTTTTCTTTGAAATTTATAAGCATGGTATGCATATATATGATTCTGAGAATAATTTAAGGTTTAACTACATTTCTCTCTTTTGTTTCTTTTTTGGTGCTGGTGGTAGTGCTGCCATCAATCCCAAGGCTCTTGGGCAGGGCAGAGCTGCTAGGCAGTGTCTTACCCTTGAGCTACCTCCCCACTCTGCTTAACTATATTATAGTACTATTATTTGAAATATAAAGAAATGGATCCTTATGAGAGACTAAAATAACCCACATGTCATGAATTTGGTTTTTCTTTTTTCTTTTGTTTTCTGTTTAAACAAATGTACACCATGATGTTTCAATAAATAAGGCAAATGCCAAGGGGAGTTGAATTAGACAGAAATAGTAGTCATTCTAATTAAACAATCAAGTAACATTATGACAAGTAGATTTGTACATCAAGACTATTTAAGTTTCTTTTTTCTTAAACAAAAGTGTGTTTTTTTTCCTTGCTGATTAGAGGTCCTGTGCTGTCTCTACTCTGAACTTTCTTTTTTTTTTTGTCTTTTTAAGACAGGGTCTCACTATGCAGTTCAGGCTGGCCTTAAGCTCACTTTGTAGCTCAGGCTGGTCTCGAACTCACAACAATCCTCCTGCCTCAGCCTCCCGAGTGCTGGGATTACAGGCATGCGCCACCACGCCCGGCTGTTCTATTCTGAACTTTCAACCATAGCAGTAATAGCTTTATCTCCTAAATTCTCCTATGCACTATTTTGTGATTGTCTTTCTGAATGTGTAGGTTTACCATAGATGTATTTTTTAAAATTATTTATTATTATTATTTTTTGTGCAGATCTCACTATGCAGCTCAGACTTGTAGTGATCCTCCTGTTTCCAGTCTCCCTGGATTACAAGTGTGCACCACCATGCCCAGATTCCTTCACCAACTCAGCGTGCCCGAGGCCAGGGCCAGTGTGGCATGCAGTGCCAGGGATCAAACCCTGGCCCCTGTGCTTACCTAAGCACGTGCTTAGTCTGCTGAGCTATCTCGAAGGTCCTCATAGATTTATTTTGATGACCTTTAACATGGAATCTTGTGTAAGCTAGAATGCAAGGGAGGTTGAAGGAAGCATTTGGGTGAGAGCAAATATGAGTAAAGATATGAAGTAAGAAAAACCTGAATATGTGAGAGGCATTTATTAGTCCTCACTGGCTGGAAAATGGTATATTTTTTATGCAGGCGAGTACTATACAGTTGGTCAGAAAGATTAATGGAAGAAAGATATAGCGAACCTCAAGTGCCTGGCTAAAAATTTAGATAGATGATTCTGTAAGCATGAAGTACTCCTGGTGGGTTATGAGGAGAGTCACCTGCAGTCATCACTTTGAGTTAATACACAAGTTTCTGCCTACTCTTTTCCCTCCCTCCCTCCCTCCCTCCCTCCCTTCTTTCTTTCTTCTGTTTCTTTCTCTTTTTGACACAGGATCTCACTATGCAGTTCAGGCTGGCCACAAACTCACTGTGTAGACCAGGCTTGTCTTGAACTCACAACGATCCTCCAGCCTCAGCCTCCCTAACACTGGGATTACAGGTGTATGCCAGCATGCCCAGTTCAGGAAGATTAATTGCACAGAATATGCATAATACATTGGTGGCAACAAGATTGGAAGCAGGCATTCTAGACAGGAGACTTGGGAATTGTTAATGAGCAGAGAGCAGTTTATTTTGTAGATTAGGAATTGATAGGGATTAGAATTTAAGTGTAGGGAAGAAAGAACAGTGTCAAAAGCATACTAGTATTTTGATGGTGGTAATGAGGCCAGTAGTGCCATCACAGGTGTATGACAGTCAGAGTAGTGTAAGTGCTAAGGGCTGTTGAGTGGTAGGGTAGTTTACCTTTTCTTTCTTTTTCTTCTTCTTTTTTTTTTTTTGGTGTGTATGTTCTAGTGTCTTTATTTATTTTTTAAATTGAACTTATTTGAAGTGCTGGGCAAGGGCTGACACTCCATAGTTAATCCAGGAACCAAAGGCCTCTTTCTGTGCTTGTTTCACATTGATTTTTATACATGAGTTTTCTGAGGCCCAAACAAATGAGGTGATTTGCCTAAGGTCATGTAGTTAATACTACATTGGAACCAAAGTTGGAGAATCTAAGTCTCTTTGTGTTTTAGCTGTTAAGTTTCCTAAACAAGCTGAGTCTTTACTCTAGAATAGTGGTGGTGAATATAGCACATGTGCTGCCAGGGTGGGCTCTTGGTGTCATTGAAACCTCTAAGAGGTTTGCTATCACTGCTGTAGGAAAATCAGGGTGAGTCTTGGAGATAAACAAACCTGATTTCAACTTGCCATTTTTGTCGCAAATAGGAAAACTTTTTAAACCTCAGTTTCCACATTTTCAGAAAAGGAAATATTAATCTCTACCTCAAAGAGGCAAAGGAAATAAAGTACTTTGTGAAACTCTCTAAGTGCTGTGCCAGTGTGTAAGGGTATTATTCCAAGAATATGGTGTGGGTAGGATCCAATACATGTAATGGGTATCTTGCCAAATAATAGTGGAGAAGCAAAAACAAAGAGAAAAAATGACATAAACTGGGTAACATACAATGATACATGTTACAAATTTTCAAAACATGGATAGCTAATTATATATATATATATATATATATATATATATTTTTTTTTTTTTTTTTTTTTTTTTTTAATAAAACAATCCAACACAAATCAGCAGTCCACAATAGAAGCGGGTTATCCACAGAAGTTGTTGACTTGAGCCATTTACAGCTCATTATATTAATATGACTTGACTTTATGTATCTCCATTTTTATACTTCTCTGATGGATGGTTAAGACTGAGGTAAAGCAAGACCTATATAACAAGAAATGTAACTTTTGCATCAGATAAGGTCAGTCAGGTACCATCAGGGTTTATCCTGTAACCCTGTTCCTCACTTTGTAGATCCCTTGTCAGTGTCAGCCTTGTGGATGAGTCACGGCCATTGCTTGACCAATTTGCTCTCTGTGGAAGCCTGAGAGAAAGTTTTCTCTCCATGTGACTCTCCTTAGGC
>PVKA01045671.1:0-15410 GCA_004027165.1 Ctenomys sociabilis | reverse complement strand
GGTCGACAATTTCTTTGAATAACTCCCTATGGTTGCAGAATGCTGGACTGTGTTGGATTGTGGTGTCGAGTTCAAGAACCTAAGGTAGTTGAATGTCAATGGAGTGCCCACTTTTGACAGGTGTAGACAAAGGAAGGGTTGTAGAAAGAAAAAATCAGGATGTGTGTGCATAGACAGTACAGTTGGGATAGATAACGCTATGCTTCTACATAATTCTATGAGAGGCAAGATCTGCACTAATGGTGGTTGGACAGGATATTATGTCGTCTTTTAGTGCTATGGTCATCCACTAGGTAAATAATATTGAATCTTTGATATAATTCAGCTATAAAAAAACCTGTAAATATAATTTCATGTATGCACCTTGTACAGTACCAAAACGTTATGAAAACAGTTTGCAATGTATTAATTCATCGACTCTGTATGGTTAAGGTGTCTTGAAACTGTCTGATTGACATTTGTATTTTAATAAAATAAAAATAAATGGAAAAAAAATTCAATAATTATTTACCTAGTGGATGACCATAGCACTAAAAGCCTACATAATATCCTGTCCAACCACCATTAGTGCAGATCTTGCCTATCATAGAATTGTGTAGAAGCACAGCATTATCTATCCCAACTGTACTGTCTATACTCACACATCATGATTTTTTCTTTCTACAACCCTTCCTTTGTTTATGGCTATTTGTTGTGCTTCTAGTTTATCTCTATCATAAAATTGCCAGTATTATTACCTTGTACATAGCTTTTATTGGCTGAAAATTCGAACTACAAATGTCAGATACTGCCAAATGCACTTAAAACAGACATCAATTTATTCTCCCAAAGTGTGTGAAAGTACATATTTCCAATTCTATCTTTCAGTTCTGAATATTTTAGACCTCTCTAATTTCTCTCAATAGTTTACAAGAAAGTCGTGTTTGTGTATCCTGATTACTAGTGAGTAGAAGAGCCTCTCACGTGTTTACTGTTATTAGTGAACCCTCTTGTGGGAATTCTTCCTCTTCATATTTTTTAATCAATTTGCTTTCAACCCCTCTTGATCCATGGGCCTAATGTCTTTTACTTTTTGCTGACTTAGCTTTTGCTGATCTGAGGCTAATTCTGTGGGTTTTACTGTATACACTTGTATACAGTAAAGCAGTTATACAATCTTTAACAGGTTTTCATTACAAAAACAAAGCTCACAAAAGTGCAACGGTCATTTGGCTCACATTGTGAAAATAATTTTCATCATGTTTTCTTTCACTAAATTATATTTATTATAATATATAATAAATATATATATATATATAAATATATATATATTTCAGTCAATTATAGTCATAACTCTTTTCAGTGTCCTATAAATATTTGGATGGAAAGGAAAATTCAAGTCTAAATTCATTTGTTCAACTTTCATTTAAAAGTGTTTGTGCCACCAGTTTGACTTGCTGCAAGGAATATGGTTCCTGATACTAGTTTGTTCCTAGACAAAGGGGTGTTGCTCTGTAAATAAATCATGAAAATGTCATAGGACTATCCTGTCTCAATGCTGTATATGGTTATATCTCGAAATTTCTGGGTAAGACTATGTAATTATTTATTTCTGTTTTTTAGAATATTTTATTTTTGGGGGCTGGGGAGATAGCTCAGTAGGATAAGTGCTTGCCTGGCAAGCGCAAGGGCCTGAGTTCAATATCCGGTTCCACCAAAAAAAATACAAAATATTTTTTTTCTTCACATTCTGTAGGGATTTAAAGTTTAACATATCAATGCTTGATGGAAAATACCTATTCCACATTATGTCTAAGATGTTTGATATTCAGACAGAGAGTGAGGTTAAGCTCAACTGCCTATGTTATAGGGTAATACCATTAATTTTCTGGAGGGTTAAAAACTTAAGTTTGCAGACCAAAAATTAGAGGAAAAGAAGGGCTGCAAGGATAGCCAACATTTTGTTCCTAGCCATTCAAGGTCAGTGGAATCTCAGGACATAAATGAACCTACACCGTAACATCATGTAACTCAGTGGTGTCCAAATTTTCTTATCAAGGAGATTATGGGGCTACAGAGGTAAGTGATCAATGGTGTATAAAGGGCCTAAGGAGAGTCACATGGAGAAAAAACATTCTCAGGCTTTCACAGAGAGCAAATTGGTCAAGCAATGACCATGACTTATTGACATGGCTGACACTGACAAACGATCTATAAACTACAGAACAGCCTGTAAAGGTAATCCTGAGGGGATTTGACTGACCTTTTCAGATACAAAAGTTACATTTCTTGCTATGTGGTTTTGCTTAATTTTGGTTTAACCATCCAGCAGAAAAGTATAAAAACAAGGTATAGAATGTAAAGCCATATAAATATGCTGAGCTCTGAAAGGCTCAAGTCAACAACTTCTGACATTGCCAGTCCTACTAGACTATATTAGATATTTTGCTGAATTCATCCACTTACACTTTTTAAATGGCAATGGAATACCCATCTCTGAGAAAACTAAACAAAAAAGGGGGATATAAATGAAGAAACATTTTTTAGTGAAATATCTATATATCTATATCTATACCTATATATCTATATCTATATATCTATATCTATATCTATCTATCTATCTATCTGTACAAAATAGAATAGATATAGAGCTACTTTCTCTTAAATCAATGAGAAGAAAGATTTGTACTAATAGTGTTTGGACAGGATATCATGTCTGCATCTTGTACTATGAATAACTACTAAGAAAACAACAATTTGCAATATATTAATTATTGTAACTATGCTACTAACCTGTTTTGAAACTGTTTCATTGCTATTTGTTTCTCAATAAGATTCATAAAAAATAAATCATGACAACAGAGTAAAATCATATTTTGGTACTTTTGGATAGAATGTCTCAGTCTGAAATCCCCATGATGTTAGGCAGCCCTACTGTGTTTCCCTTCACATTTGCTGTATGACTCATTTATTCCACAGCTCTAGTGTAGCTCTACTGCAAAGAGTAGGGAAATAAAAATAAATGAAACGTTAGGTGTTTCCTTCAAAGAACAGAGACTCTAACCAGAGACCCAGATATTCACAGTTATTGAGAGCTCCTAGAGAATGCTGGCCAGAACTGCTGGCTCAGTGATGGGACAGGCCTGCCAGAAACTTCTTTCCACATGGAACTGAGACAGCACAGTAATAGGTGAGCACATAAATATGAGGGGGTGGCACATGGCTGATTGCTCCATGTCACAGAACTGGGGGGTCTAAGTGTATATGCCTGTGACTAGAACTTCTTGGTCCATTTCTACCACTGGGCTTATATTTTAGCTGTTTATAGTCCATAGCTAGGAAGGGGCAAGGAAAATCTCAAAGTCAAACTTAACAGATTTTCACCGAAACTCTAAATTCAATATACAAAATTCCATTTGGGGGACCTATAGTCAAGATTAAGGTTAAATCATAGCACAGCCATATATGTACGGCCATGTTTAGAGAGGCACAATTTGTAATGGTCACATTTGGAAGCAACCCAAATGTTCTTCAACTGGTGAATAGACAAAGAGATGTGAGGATTTAAAAAAAATATATATATATACAATGAAATACTCTGCCATAAAGAAGGGTAAGCTTGACACATTCCTAGGTAATGCACGTACCTTCAGACCATTCTGTTAAGTGAAAGAAATTGTGTGCAAATGTATAAATTCCACATTGTTTCTCTGATGTGAGAAACTGAAAGTATAATTAAGGACAAAAATATATATTAGCCATTGTGAAATAGGAAGAAAATGTTCAAATGAGGAGGGGAATATCTTATTTACTTTCTCTCATTGCTGAGACAAAATAACTGACACCCAAAGTTAAGGAAGGAAAGAATTACTGGTTTCAGTCTATAATCAGCTGGCTCTAAGGCAGGGTGGTGTGGCACAGGGGCAACAGTTCAAGGTGGCAGAAGATAGCAAAAGCAGCGAGAGAAAGAGTGGGAAGAGTGAGCCCCATTTCCTCCCTTATAATGTGTGCACTTACACCACGGATCCTAGCACTAGACAGTGAGCCAGTTACAAACTCTAGGCTTAGCTGCTTCTGGAAAGCCCACCAGCCATGCCTGCATGAGGCTTTGGGGAGACATCCATACATAAACCATAACAGAAACAAGGGAGGGGGAGGGGGATAGGAAAGAAGGGAAAAGTTAAAAATGGAAGCAAAGCTTTTGTAACTAGTGAGAGGAAGAGAAATTGAAGGAAAGGTAGGGTAATAGAAAAAAAGAGTCAAATCATATGGTCAGGTACAAATTCTCTCTGATCAATGTGATTATTATGTGTATCTAACAATATAATCTGACTTAAAACAGACTAAGTCTAAGATATGCTAGCTCAGCAGTCTAAGTGCCTGCCTGGCAAGTACATGGACCCAGATTGAATTTCTTGTACCACATGCTATACCAGCCCCATGCTGAATCAGCCACTAAAAACAGGTATGGTGGCACACACCTGTCAAACCAGTGCTGGCAAGGCTGAGACAGGAGGATCACTACAAGTTTGAGCTATGTAGTGAGACCTGCTATCAAAGAAAGAAAGAAAGAAAGAAAGAAAGAAAGAAAGAAAGAAAGAGAAAAAGAAAGAGAGAAAGAATGATTAAGAAGTGCTAGAGACTTCCCTATCTCACAGAACCATGTTTTCCTGAGTATGTTCCACAAAAATAAATGGGAAATTTGAGGTAGGCAAAAGGTTGCCTGGCTAAATAACATGGGGTCACAAAGGACTAAACAGTTATTTTAATACTAAGTTTTCTGAGAAACTCTAATAATTAGTGTGCTTTCATGACTCAACAAAAGAGAAATACTGAACTCACATTTAATCTTGTACACAGATTAACTAGCAGATCTCCTCATATGTTTTTCCAGGGCATGTGTTTCTCAGGGAAATCAATCCCTTTGGCACAGTCAGGGTTCTGGCATGCACACATCAGTGGTCCTTCTATTCATGGTCTGAACAAGATGAGGGTAAAAACCAAAAAGCATAGCCAAGATAATTCATCCTTAGGTGTATTTAAAAAGAAATGATTGACTGGAGAATGAATTAAACATCTAAATACATTCTGGTTAATGATTCATTAAGCATGTGTCATATTGCAGTACATTATTCAGGTGGATACTCAAAATTACTTGAAAATGGCCTCTTAAAACCCTGAGCATCATGCTCACCAGTACCACAGAATGCATTTTGCATTTTAGAGCCAGTTACGTATTGATTTCCACACTTTGGAGAACTCATAGTCTTTGTAAGTTGGTACAGAGAGCATTCCATGACTGTCTTCCATTTCAGGAAAACTACCTGACTGACTGTGTATGATTAAGCCCTCCACATTTCCAATGACACAAAGGAAGACATTGAATTGATCCAGATTATTTTCACAATAGGAAATTGAGGAGGAAAAAAGCAAAAGGCAAATTACATTCTTAATGTCAGTAGGGATCCAAATTTTATTTTAAAAACAATTTATAGGTAACAATAAAACCATTGTCAGGGTTGGAGAGATAGCTCAGTAGAATAAGCGCTTGTCTCAGTAGAATAAGTGCAAGAGTCTGAGTTCAATCCTTGGCTCCACAAACAAACAAACAAACAAATAAATATAAAAACATTGTCATGGAAAATTTCTAAGTCACTAATGGATAATGAGAAGAATTATTTTGATCTGCACAGCAAAATTGGGGGGAAAAGGATCAATTGGAAAACTGAGATGGTAGAAGTAATGCTATGCATATCAGTTACAATACTAAATAGAAATTTCTTTAATTCTGTATGTAAGGCAAAGGTTCTCAGAGTTAGTCTTATGTGTGCATGTAGGTGCACACCTCATTCTCTACCTGGCATCTATAGGACATCCATGTCAAACAAAATGAGCTACCAAGGTGACATACAAAAGAAGTCTAAAAATACCTTAGGATAATAAAACAATAGTGAAGTCAGTGTTTGTATTCGTCATTTTAAAAGTGAAAATAGTAGTTATATAATTTTTCATGTCAAATAGCCAACATCAAAATATATAAAGCAAAATTATGAGTCCTGCCAAAGAACACAAAAATAGGAAGAGCTGACTACTTTCAATTTAAATGTTAAAAGTATCAGTTGAAGATGCCAGTAGAATACAATTAAATTATCTTTCTCTGCTTATTTACTATCATAGCTGTTATGGTTTCTTTTTAATATTATGCATTTGGTATAGGATCTCAGTATGCAACTGGTGGCCAGCTCAGTGTGTCTGGGGCAGGGCCAGCAGGGCTTGTGCTACTGGGGATCGAAGTCGGGTTCTTGCAGTTGCCTAAGCAGGCGCTTAGTACACTGAACTATCGCCGCAACCCTGGTTGGGATTTTTCAAGGTGCCCCCAAATCGCATATTCAACACTGTGATTTTTGGAGGTTGATTGGATCACAGGGGAGCTGTGCTCATCTGTGGATAGACCCATCAGTCTATTCACAGCTAAACGCTATCGCAGGTGAGGTCTAGTTGAAGGCAGGCCTCTGGGAACGTGTCGTGGAGGGGCACCTCTGCACTTGAGCACCTCCCTCCTCCGCTTCCTGGCTGCCCTTGCCTGGCAGTTTCCAAAAACTGAAGATGTGTATCAGTTTTTCAATAAAAATGAATTTCAATAAAATAAAATAAAATAAAACAATTCAGTCTCTCAGTTGGACAAGCCCCATTTCAGTAGAGGAATGTTGCTATTTGGTGCCACATTGCACAGCCGTTTTCCCATGTCTCCTCTATGACTGTTCCGTGCATCATTTTTACTTTTTAAACTGCTAACATCCCCATCTCCATCCTCCATGTTAGCTGATTACAGCCCCACATGACTGAGAGAAGGCAAGCTCTCTGGAGAGCCTCAACAAAACGGCAGACTGCATTTCACCCACGTCCTTCGTTTCCTTTCAGTACTACAGTTCTGGTTCTGCTCTAAAGCCAATTACCTGTGTGTTCACGGCCCTTCATTCCCACATGTCTGCTCAAGAATGTGGTGTCAGGAAGCCTTCCCCTTCTTCCACTCTACCTGTTTTTTCTTCCCATGAGCATATCAACACCTCATAAAAAGTTTTACTGATCTTTCTCCTTTTAGATAGTATCCCAATATCTGTGTCCTTTTATAGCAAAATCCTGATTCATCTTCACCTCCTATTTTCAGCCTACCCATAATCCATTCAAGCTTTCCTTAAATCCATTCCATCCAAACTTTTGCCTCTACCCCTTAACTGAGACTATATTTTCAAAGATTTCAACTACTTGTCAGTAAATCAAGTGATCACTTTTCAATCTCAATCTTGAGATTTCCTCTTTCTCCAAGTATTTCTTTTGGATCTTAGAACACTACCCACGATTGACTCTTCCTACACCTCTGGACATGCCCCCCCAGTGTCCTCTTCCTAATCTTCTCTACCTCTCAGGTTAGGCTACCCAAATACTTATTTCATTAATTATTTGTATAATTCAAATGACACTGATGTGTCAGAGACACCCAAATAAATGTCTTAAATATGGATATTTTCTTTACTGTTAGCTGCTACATACACGTGTGAGTATGTGGGTATGTAGTGTCTCAACTAGTTATATTTAACATATTCAAATTTGAGAAATTGTTTTTCTTTACAGCTGCTGTCCCATGTATTCTTCATTTTTAAGTTGTTTAAAAAGCCTAGAAATTTCTTTATGTCTTTATTTGTTCTCACATCCAATACAGCAGGAATCCTATAGTCTCTACTTGAAGAGTATAAACAGAATCCAATTACTTTTTCATCACTTCCATATTGTATTTTTAGCTCCTGCATACATTTTAGAATTTGGAGAAGGGAGTTATTCTTTTAGCTTTGAAGGGAAAGGATTGCAGGTTGACATCCATTATAATACGTGTATTTTTGATGCAATATTTAATATATTTATGTAAGCATTTCTGACATTCAATTAAAAGATTTGATAGAAAAATTAGTTTTTTCCTTATAAGGTGTGTATGTAAATTCACAGTGAGAGTTTATAAAGACAAATGTTTCAGACAAAGATATTGACTGCTTTTTGTAAAAATAATCCCCAAATTATACTATTGAAGTTAGGTTTTGGTCTTCTATGGTGCAAAATAAGAATTATGCAATGCAGTTTAAAAGCTTTCTATTTGATCTTCAGTGTTTTTGGTGGCTTTGTTCTTATATGTTTTAAAGCAAGGCAGGCTACATAGCTCAAAAGCATTACATTTTGTTTTTGGTGCTCTTTAACATGGCCACTGAGCCCTGTGATTTTTTTTTTTTAAACCATAAAAGCAGAATTGAAACAGGTCTTTAATTGCTTTCTGCTGTTTTTGTTGTGGATTAAGAGAGACAGAAGGGCAGAGCTGGGGCAACCTCCTGGGCAGAGCAGCTCCATCCTCCTGTTCAGGTGGGAGACACCAGGTCTCACCCAGATTCTCCTGGGGTTCTCCAGTGAGCTTCAAGGACGTGACCCATTTCTGGCATTTTTGGCAGGGCAGAGCCTGACGTCTTTGTCACTTCCTTGCAGGAGGAGGCAGCCTGAGAAGGATGGTTACCCTCTCCACAAAGCCTTAAGGACAGTTGGGTGCATGGACTGTGGCTCTGAGTTTTACCACTATGGAAAGAAATTCAAGAGAATGAATTTTCCACGCAGAGTTTGTGGCTTTTTCTAAGGGACCTTTCTCTATTGGAGGAATCCTTTCAGTGCTATGAAGAGCACATTGAAGATTAAAAAAAATTCTCAAATAAAAAAGAGCAATAATGATTTGATATTTATTAGTTTGTCTCTCATAGCATGTAGACTCCAGAAACCTTATTTTCATGTAATGAGGGGCAAAGGATACCCATATAATTGTGTATCTTTATACATTAAAATCTTATAATGTTCTAAGTACTTATGAAAACTGCTCAAATTCCAACAGACACCTCACTTCTGGGTTGACAATTTCTGAAGGCATGATTTATTTGTTTTTATTTTTATTTTTTACATTTTAGGGAAGGGTCTGCAGGGTGTTCTGGGTCTCACTACTAGATTGGACTGGTAGTGATCTGCTTGCCTACAGCCTCCTACGAGCTGGGATTACAGGCTTATGGCACTGTGCTCAATGTCACTTGCTGCCTCAGCACGCCCTGGGGGTGGGGTTGACATGGTAGGCCTGAGGATCAAATCCCCTGCCACTGAGCCTAGTCATAGCTTCCTCAATCCACTGAGCTATTTGGCTGGCCCTTGGAGTGATTTGAAAACAGATTGTACCTCAGCCTTCAAGTAGATGGCCTGGGGACTGGGGCTATAGTTTAGTGATAGAGTACTTGCTTACCATATGTAAATCCTTGGATTTGGTCCTTAATATCATTAGAGGGGGTAGATCAGGATGGGAAAATATGGAGAGCCAGTGGCTTCCAAGCTTATGGTTTTAGAGATGTGCTTTAGATGACAGCAGTGAATAATGAACACCGTGCCTGCTTAAATAAATAGTTTTTGGTCTTCTTTTAATTGCATCAGGAAGTCATTACACTCAAAAACCATTCAGCAAAATGTTTGCAATAATCAAGAGCCATTGTACTGTACTTTTCATAGACTTGATTCAAGCTCAGTAATTGAATTTTCCTGATTCCTCTGTAGCAAGGGGTATTATTCTGGCAGAAATCATCAGAAACTCATACTGCTTAGAGAAAATCAGGTCCTATTTCTTTTACGTGGAAAATGCAGAATATGGTTGTATTTTTTAAAGAAAATGACTCTGTAAATTATTTTTTATAGCAGGAAGTAACTAGATATTCTTTAATACCTGTGCTTTCATGGATGAAATGGTAAAAAGATGGCTATGACCTCTATTCTTGACTCTGTTATGAAAAGTCGGAAACTGAGCAGGTGCAGATAGGTGTACCTCATTAAAATCATTAAGGGAGTACTGAGCTGATACAGTATAGACAAACTTGGTTGGGAAGTACTTTTAGACTCTCAGAAAAGGAAAACAGCTCTGTTAATATGGTTCTGTGACAACTCACATACATGTTATTTCTAGGAAATGCCTCAGTCTAATTGTCTAGGTTTTTATATTTTCTTAGTACCATATTTGCTTAGCTTTTAGGTTTCTGTTTCTTGTTCTTCATGCACATCATTATAAGTATAGCTGTATCTTATAAAATGCATCTTTTTCTTTGGAATATATTAAAAAGTACTTTTCTAGAAAAGCTTCTATACCCTATCACTTGTGGAAGTTACATCATCTAAATCAAGGAGAAAACATATTCTTGTTAACAGAAGACAGTTACAATCTAAACTTTCTCAGGGTGAAAGAGATAGTTCTGGTTAGAATACTCAGATGTACCGAGGGCTGAACTTGGTTACGATGGACTAGGCTGGCCACGAGCCCTTTGCTCCTCTATGCCTCCAAAAGTACATTCCATTTTGAGGAAAGAGATTCTGAGAAACATGGGATTGCTAATCAGCCCAGTCTGTAGCAGGTCTAACTCATGAGATTTTCTTACACAAATTTACTTGAGGTCTTCAACTTGCACCAAGCCAGTGGTGGTAAATCTATGGTAAATATGAGAAGCTCTAAAAGGCTTGTGATCACTTCAAAACCTATTCTTACATATGACTCAGTAGGGTTAATGCCTCAACCTGAACTTTGGTCTTCTTCTATCACCTGAGGTTAGGGTTGGCACAAGACATCTCAGCACATGGCAGGATCGTCACAAAGGAGGTTCATATTCTAGTAAGGGCTAAGTTTTAGGGAAAAATAGTTTAAATGTTTAGAGGAAAGAATAAGTTTCTGCTCTTACATGAGTCTGAAAATAGTCACTTATGCAAAATAGTAACAATAAAATCCACTGCATCAGAATTTCTCTCTCCCCCTCCCTCCCTCCCTCTCTCTCCCTTCCTCCTTTCATTTTTTTGTTTCTCTTCCTCCTCTTTTCTTTCTTACCTTATCTTTTCTTTTTTTTTTCTTTTAGTCTTTCTTTTTAAAATTAGAGATACATAGGGCTAGAAAACAGCAATATACTTTCATTCTCCATCACAAGCTTGGCTGTTTTTCCCTTTTTACCCCCAGTGTTGTTTTCAAGAACAGTGCTATTTTTCTTTTCCATCTAGAGTTCCCTTAACTCCTTCCTGCCTTGGCTCTTATAACAAATGAAAGAAATTGTAGTCAATAAACTTCTTGTATTAAAATCTAATAAAACCCACTTAATTTTCACAAATAAGAATGGTTTGGAGAAAGGCCTCATTACAGCAAAATACCATCCAAAGAGAGGAAAGAAAGATAAGACAGGGCTATTGTGTAAATGTGAGACATAACTCAGCTCAAAGTAGAGTTCTGTGCAGCTAGAAGGTGGCTTTCTGTTGGAAGCATTTTGGGTGATTTAATAGATGAGAACAGGATTTTGAAATTGGAATTGAAAAAGACTTATTATATAATTTAGTCCTTTTGGCCAGAAAAGGAACAATACAATTTTGGATCTACACTTAATTGGGATTTAACTACATTCCTGGAAACATTTTCATTTTTCTTCTGGAGTGCACCATGCGCTCACCCTTTCAAGAACTGTGATGAACTGCATAATCCAGCAGTACAGTGAATACTAAATCAGGTTCTCAGCAACCACAGTGGGGTAGTCAGAAAAATCAGACTGAAATGAGACTCTAAACAGCTTTCCAGTCTGCAAGGGAAGTTAAGACTTTGTGATAGAAAATGATCAGAATCACCGCTTATATTTCTATTTTTTAGCATTAAAAATCTATGCTGGGATTTTGACTTTTGCTTTAAGACTGTTGCAGGATGTTTTAAGGATGTTTTGCTTGCACAAAGACTTTTATTTTTCAGGAATTAAAGCATTTCATCCCGAGTCTATTCAAAGTCAAAGGTTTCTTAAAATATTACTTCTGTGTATTTATATCAGGAATGAGACTTGATATTAAAGGATAATAAAGCAATGTGTGAACTAAGCATATTATGTTTGACTCTTTTCAAAGACCACACCACTGGTAAAATACCACTGAAGATGTTATTACCCCAAACGTAGAAGAACATAGCTCTGAGTACGTTACTATGCAATCTGTCAAAAGCAAGGTTTAATAGAAAGTAGTATAGATGTTTGGTAAGTGTTTATCTCAACTGTTACTTTCTAATGAACATATTATAAACATTCACATATTTTCTCATCTGTCATTAAGATTCCTAACTCTATCTCTTACCAAATTCTTTCAGGAATAATAGGTGAGAAAGGAGGGAGAGAGACAGAGACACACACACAGCAAATGATGTAACAGAACTGTGTTGTAAGAACTTCATCAGAAATGTTAAAAACATTTTATAGAAAGACAAGGGAAAATATAGCAAAGAGATTTATTTGCACAACCCTCGATGGTGCTTGACAGCTTGACATAATTTGGTATAAATGGAGAACACGGGGAATGATGGGAAGATGGATAGACTGAAAAGATAGACAGAGACATGGGGGATGGGAGAGAAAGACTGAGAGACAAAGAGAGACAGAGACATAGAGAGACACAGAGAGATAAAGACAGAGACAGAGAGAGAAACAGAGTCAGAGAGAAAGCGAGAGACCAACAGACAGATACACAGAGAGACAGAGAAACAGAGCAATAGAGAGACAGAGAGAGTGAGATAGAGATAGAGACAGAGAAAGAGGGACAGAGAGAGACAGAGCCAGACAGAAAGACAGAGACCGAGACAGACTGAACTGCACAGGTGAGTTGAATGGAATCACTTACATTTTCACAAGTGAGAAGAAGACAAAGACCTTGGGAGATAAACTAAAATTTGATGATTCAGTAACTGATTAAGACTAGAGGGGGTCATTAAGATCCTAAAAGAAACTAATATGGGTTCTTTAGAAAACCTCCTGTGGTAATTTAGATATTGGTGTTCTGAGAGGTCTTTTTCCTTGGATAGCCCCCAGACCTGATGAGTGAAAAGCCCAAGACTCCTCACTAGATGAATACAGAGGCCAAGGGAAGAAATTAGGCTTCCACAATATTTTAAAGAAAGAAACAGAAATGTGTGTGTGTGTGTGTGTGTGTGTGTGTGTGTATGTATGTGTGTGCATGAACAGTTCATTGAATTTCAAATAAATGTTAATTCTCTGCTCTAGAAGTTCTGGTAGTTCACTGTGTCAGTTAAGTAAACTGACCCTGAAGCTCTTGGGAAAGCCACTGGTCTGTGGTACCTGCTGCTGTCACTGGAAACTCTTCCCAAGGGCCAGGAAAGCTTGACCCAACCCTGTTTGCCCGAAGAAGACATAAAAGCTCAAGCCCTGAGCTGTGCTTATGTCATACTATGACCAGAATTACAAACAATCTAGAGAAAATGTTAAATCTAATGCTTCAAAAGAGGTGTTCTAAGACATGTAGACTATTAGCATTTTGAATATTAAACCTGTTATAATTACAAAACAAAAAAGATATATATCATCCAAATTAGGGTTTTTCTTTTTAAAGACTTTATGACTTCCCATGGTTTATTTATAAATTACTTGGAAAAGGGCCATCTGTACCTCGTATATTATAAAACAAGACAGTTATATTTATATAGGAATATAAATATTTGATGTACATATAATACCAGTTGGACAATGACATCCTACAAGACTGGGAAAATCCAATGGAAAGATGCAGAGGAAATGAAAAAAGGGATCTGGTAGGTGAGTTATTTTCATCTCCATGCTAGAGAAGACCAAATATTTTATCTTCTATATCTGTATTTATGTGTGTGTATCTGAGATTGAATGATTTTCTTGATCTCTTTATCTAATTTATTCATAACGTTGCCTAAAGATACCAATCAATGTTATTTTGAAGCTACTAACTTACCCCATGTTTAATTGCACTTGTATTCATAATAATTCAGCCATGATTATGATGTTTTCTAAGGATAATTTCTAAGCTGTGAAAGTAACTGTGAGATATTTTATTGCCTCAAAAAGGGCATTTTTTTTCTGCCATATTTGTCTGAAAGCTAACACTTCCATTCTTTAGAAAGGATGGTCCTTTTAGATAAAAGATTTAGTACAAAAATATCCCCCAACCACATTTTAATATGCCTAGAAATTGGATCATTTAATAAACATGGTAACAAATTAAAAAGATGCATGGTCTTTCCTCCAGAGAAATAGCCAAATGAATGAATGAACGGAAGGCGTGGACCTGGGAAATCCATCAACTAGGCAATTAACACCTGAATAATTGAGAGTTTACTGTACAGTAATCGAATATTTAGGAAAGTTCCACAGTGTGCTGAAAAGTTGATGCTCTAACTAAAAATAATAAATAAAATAATGTGTACAAAGTTTTTATTTAATGATAAGAGACATATGGTATAATAATGTCTGTAAGTATAATATCATGTATGCATCTTATAGGATACCAAAACATTATGAAAACAATTTGCAATGTATTAATTTATCAAATCCATCTTGTCAAGGTATCTTAAAAATGTCTCATTGATATTTGTACTTCAATAAAACAAAAATTAAAAAATAAAAAAAACGTTTAATAAGGATCTTGATATTTAACTGGAGTTTTTAAAATAGAGTGTGAATATAAGAATTTCTCTATAGAAGAATTATGGGTTAGGGCTGGGGAGTGGCTCAGTAGAATAAATGCTTGCTTGGCAAGTTCAAGGTCCTGAGTTCAATCCCTGGTTCCACCACCCCCCCCCAAAAAAAAAGAAAGAAAAAAGAATCATGTGTGGAAGGTGTTTGTTAAAATTGCAGATTTAGACTGACATCAGAGATAATATTAGGAACCTGAATTTTTAATGGTTTATCCTGGATTCTTCCTCAGGAAATGATTTAAAGTCTCCTCTTGCAGTAGTTAGCTGTCACTTGAGTGATAAATCATAATTCCTAAATAATTTCTAAGAGTTCAGAAAGTGAAGCTTTGAGATATCTGATTGCCTTGACAATGAGGCTATACAATTGCAGTCTTGTGTTGTCAACCAAATTTCCTTCAGCAAAGAATTATGTTTGAAGACACTATAACAGTGGAGGTTTGGGACTTACTTGTTTGCTGAAAAAATGTCAACATAGCCAAATGAATTAAGGAGACTTGGCCAGAATTTCTCTTATTTTACCTAAAGCAAGTATGAGAGTACTTGTTAACTGTCATATACAAATGCTTTGTGACCACATGTAGCTGCCAAAGAGTAGAAAAGAGTATTTGAATTTTCATGACTTCACTATCATAGATAGGTACCCAATGCAAACACACAGACAGACAGACAGACAGACAGACAGACACACACACACACACACACACACACACACACACTCTCTAAAACAACATTTGGGAGAGAAATTTGTCTAATTAGAAAAACTGATAAAGTTACATTTAGCATTGTCTTTGGAGGCAAATATATTTCTGGCCCTGTTAATCTGTCCTGAGAAGATACAAAAGGGTCAACACAA
>PVKA01045670.1:0-15411 GCA_004027165.1 Ctenomys sociabilis | reverse complement strand
TATAATTCAGCTATAAAAAAACCTGTAAATATAATTTCATGTATGCACCTTGTACAGTACCAAAACGTTATGAAAACAGTTTGCAATGTATTAATTCATCGACTCTGTATGGTTAAGGTGTCTTGAAACTGTCTGATTGACATTTGTATTTTAATAAAATAAAAATAAATGGAAAAAAAAAGATAAAAAAATAAATAAAATGAACAAAGATTGAAACAACAACATCAAAAATAAAATTTTAAAGTCTAACATGCCACTGCTGCTCTTAGTAGAGTGAACTGAACTGTAGGGGGCAGCGTGGTATGAGTAAAAAGCCCTGAACTGGCTAGAATTCACCAGTGCTGAATGGCAATCTCAGCTCTGCTAATAAGAAGCTGAGCAACTCTGAAGGAGCCTCTTAATCTCTTTGGCTGTTTTCTGAAGGACAAACCTGGACTTAGCTCGTTTATCTCCCAGGGATGACAGGAGGTGACAAGAATCTATGTGAAATGGTCTACAAAGAAAGGTGTTAACCTTACTCCCAAATGCATGTGCAAAGAGCTGCCAATTAAAAATGTAACATGAGCTACTATGTCATTTTCATTTTTCTAGTAGCCACATTACAAAAGTAAAATAGAGATTTATTTAATATTTTCTTTACATAAATATATCTTAAATATTATCATTTTTATATGTAAGTAAAAATTGTTCCTGAGATAATTTTTACATATTAAGTTTTTTAAATCCAATGTGAATTCTATAATTATACTGTGTATCATTTCAGATTAGCCACATTTCAAGAAGTCAATAATCAAATGTGAGTAATGGCTGTGTTACTGACAGCACGGTTTTACATTTTGTAAATAAATTTCGCATGTTATTGTGTTTGTCCTCAGAACAGAAGATAAGATTCCTGCCGTATTGCACACATTCAGAGAGAGTTTTGACAATTTATCAAAGTCCTAGAGCTGAGGCTGGGACCCTAGCAAGCATATTTAACTTGTGGCTTGGTGGGTTGCCTTACCTCTTTTTAAAACATAGTCTAATAAAAATACAAAAAGGAATTTTGTTAGTTGTGTACATAAACTATATTATATATTTTATATGGGACCCAAGATAACTCTTCTTCATGCAGTGCAGCCCATGCAGGATGGACATGTGGAGGAGGGTTGGGTGCTCTGTCTCCAATACCAAGCTTTTCTTTTCTGCTCATTAACTGCAGAGCTGATTAAAATCAAGGGCACTGAACAATCTTTCTGTATGTCTCTTTACTTCAGTGGAGTAATACAGATATTGATGGAAGCAATCTGTTCCACTGAGTTCCTGGATTCTGCTTTTTGGACACCCAAGGAAACACAAACTATTTGAGCCAGGTAACACCACTGTGCCAGCAACAGGGCCAGACCTTGTCACATTTGGTTCATCCATTTTCCTCCTGATCCCTATCCTTAGTCTATGAAAATTATGTCAGCTTCTGTAAAACACGTACTTTGAGTTAAGATTCATTAATAAAATTTAACATATTGATACAGTTTGTTTTCTCATTCAAGTAAAGCACCTAAAAGAATATACGGATATATATGAAAATCCTTAATTTGAATTTTTCCTGTTCATTTATATTAAACAACTGCTGATAGTTATTCATGATAATATGGCCACTATAGTTTGAAAATTCACTGTCTTCTAGAAATACTGAAGTATTTACAATGAAATGATATATCCATTATTTGTTGCTGATTGCCCATGCTAATTGGTGAAACTGGGTTTTAGTTATAGAGCAGGATCATTATGCTGGTCTCTCTGCTTTTGTATATGTTTGAAATGTTCCACAATAAAAGGTTTAATACATTCACATGTTTGCCTCATTCTCCATTTCTATGACCACAGTCCGAAACATTGGCATCTGTTGGCTTGGGCTACTGCAGTAGCCTGTGCTTGCAGCTCCAACCACCTTCCACACTCAACAAGAGTGATGTTAACAACAGAAGTCAGAGCATTTCAATAGCTTCCTAGTACCCATAAAGGCCATATGTGAATTTTAAAGCTGGTTGTGATCTAGCTCCTGCATCTCTGTCTATTCTTTACAGTTATTCATTGTGTCCACTCTCCTTCCTCTGAAGTGCAGAGCTTTTTCTAACTTAAAGAGTTTGGCCCCAAACTCTCTGATCTTTATGTGACTTGCTCCCTTGCAATGTGCATGTATCAGTTTATGTATTGTATTGTCAGAGAGGTCCTTTTGACCACTCTATCCCCAGTGGCCTATCTTACTCCCCATCCAAACTCTTTAACTTTACTTGTTTTCTTTATTTTACATATCATTATTAAATGAGCATGTCTGTTTCTGCTACTAGGGATGGAACGCAGGACCTCATGCATTCCAGGAAAGCACTTTACCACTGAGCCACACTCCCAGGCTATTTTTAATGTGACTCATCTCCTTACTTGTTTATTTTCTCTGTCACTTTGTGCTTCCCATTCTAATTTAATTTTAAGGACAGGAAATTTTACTTAGTTGCAAGGCCAGCACATAGGAACTCTCAAAAAGTATTCATTGAATGTAGGCATCTAAGCTAAAAAGGCAGAAACCAAAATGAAGATAGGATTACTAAGAATTGTTACTACTTCCTGGACCCTTGATAAGTGCCAGGCATCAATGAAGTCCTTTTCACACATAGCATCTCATTTAATCCTCAAATACTGTATCATTGTCCTTTTTAAGTTGGTTGGGAAACCAAAACTCAGAAACCTAAGATTTTTTTTAAAGCTAGAATATGATGAGACCAAAAGTGAATCCTAGATCTGTTCTAACCCAAGTATTTAAGATGTTAACTAGTAAGAGATATAACTGTGTGGAGAAATGTTAATATCCCTGCAAGTGCAAGAAATGAGAACCTTTCCTTTAATGTGTTCTAATAGTGGTGATTGTAGCATACTCTCCAATAACTGTGGAAAGAGGTTTTCCTGTTAGCATCCTAGTGCTACAGCTTTTGCCCAGTCAGATCGCAGAATGTATGTGGACCAAGTATAAAGACTTACCTGGAAGCCTGGAGGGCCAATCATGCCTAGGACACCTGGAGGTCCTTGTTCACCCTAGAAAATTAATCAAAGGCTTGAGAGCAGCAGTAGGAAATGGCGAACACAAAGGAGGATGGCTCCATTAACCGTATATGGGATGAGGCATGGGGAACAAATGGCTAGCGAGATTGGAGGTGCAGACATGGTGTAGATCCCTATGCTCTCCTGCTGTGAGCTATACAGGATGTTTTAGCTTAGGGAGGCCTTCACCACATTGGATAGAGCACCATCCATGACTGTTTAAAAGTAGAATCTCAAATATGCAGGCTAATTGGGAGATACAAAGAATGAATACTTTTTTTCTTTAAGAAGAGGCTCTTCAATTTTGGTTTCTCATACCAAAATACAGGCTGCATAAAGTCAGTGGTTTTGGGAAAAGAATTACAATTAGGATAACAATTAAAATTTGGATAAGGACACAGAAAATTTTAATCTTTCTTTCCCTAGTATGATGATTTACCTATCTGGCCAAGGAAAGGCTCCCTTAGGTTTGGGAATGAATAAGGAGGAAGATAATCCCTGACATTTGGAAATTTCTTCTTAATCAGTTATTATTTTCTATAAACAAACAAGGGCCTAGTAATGTTACTTCCAGAAAGGCAATATTAAAGGAATGATACTAAGTGTATTTCCTTACCTGGACTCCTCAACAATAGCAACAAAATCACAAAACTCAAAGAACACCATGGGTGAAGGAAATGCAGGTTATTAAACAGAATACAGTAATTCAAACACAACCATGTACATACTATGCACCCATTTATGCAAATATACAAGTCATAAGATATCTCCACTAGGGTAGTGAGTGGCTTGAGATTTGGCAGTTTATATCATGGGAATTGATGCATTAGCTATCACTTGATTATATCTCAATTTTAGGGTCAAATTTTGAGGGCAAATAACTTTCAAAAACATCATTCAAAATGAACCATTTATATGCTATGTGTTTTAGTGGGAAGAAGTGGGTCACTGAGGGTGTGATCAGGAAAGGTTTATCACTCTCCTTTCAGTATTTTGGCTTCCTGTACACCATGAGAGGAGCAGCTGTGCCTCTTCCATGGCCCTCTGGCAGGGTGCTCTGCCCTTGGGCCAGCTGAGTATGGACGATAACTGTGAGCTAATATAATACTCTTCTCCTTCAAGCTATGTTTGCTGAGTATTGTGTCCCAGTGATGAGAAATTGGCTAAGACAGATTTTGCTCACAGTGCACTGAGTACAGAGGTTTAAGTAGTTTGGAATTTGGAAGAGAAAAACTCAACTACCTAATGTTGAAGTTATTCAGCATATCAGAAATTGAATATGCAAGGTAAAATAGAGAAAATAGCACTTAGGCAAGTACTTCAGAACACAGACATATTCACACCCACACATAAAAAAACATACTTAGGCTTTTTAGAAAGCTTTTCACAGAGACAAGACAAAAGCTTTTAACCCTTATTTCCAAATACAAATCCATTACTCAAAACTTTTAATTCTTTTAGTAGAGTTTGGTTGTTACAGGTAAATTCTGATATTGAAAGAAAAGGCTAATTAATACTAAATGTTTACTACCTTGGATCCCTTCTTCCCTTTGGGGACTCCCATGAATTCTAGTTCCCCAGTAGATGGTGGTGGTCCTGCAGGGCCTGGGAGGCCAACATCTCCCTGTAAAATCAAAGGGAACATCAAGCAAAAGGTAAACCATGTAGACCATTTTTACAGAAGAAGGATTTATTTTCTGGATGTAGTTCACAAAGAAACTATCCATCAATTTGGACCCTTCTTCTTTACACCACTGAGGAAATAGAAACTTTCATTGTCAAGATTGAGAGGAATTATAAGGATGGACAATGAATTTTGTGTCAGCACTGGAGAGGGAAGAAACAAGACAATGAAAGGAAATCACAAATTCATTGTTGCCATGGCCATGCACAAGAGGGTGTTTAAAATAGAGCCAAAAATAGATTGAACAAGATGAAATGTTACTTCTTGGTAACAATGACAAAACTCAACTGGTCCTTCATTTGCCAAGAACACAAGCAAAAGGAGTGATGTGTGTTTTGGAAAGCTGTAGGTTAGAGCTCTTCTTTCACAAAGCAACAAAATCCACAGGAACCGGTCAAGGGGAAGCAAGCACCCAAATCACCATATAATTTTACAGAAAGAGAGAAATAAATAAGAATTGGTGGAAGAGAAGCTAAGGAAGGCAAATAAGAGATAGAAACAGTGTGCTGGTTTGGATCAAAAATGTCTCCTAAAGGACTCATGTGTTCAGAGGAGCTGCATTTGGAAGGTGATTAGACCATGGGGTTGCCAACCTCATCAATGAGTTCATTGCTGATGTGCTGCTAGAAGGTAAGCCTTGCTGGAAGAAGGTTATTAGGGAATATAACCTAGAAGGATAAATTCTTGTCTGTGGCCCCTTCCTCTCTCTAAGCCTGTTTCCCATCTTTGTTTTCAGGATGCTATGAAGTGAATAATTGTCCTCCACTATATTTTTGCCTTGGAGCCAGCTGACCATGGGCTGAAATCTCTGAAACCATGAATCAAAATAAATATTTTAAAATACATTTTGTGTTAGGTATTTGGGCCTCTGTGATATAAAATTAACTATTATAAGAGAGAAAGAAGCAGAGGGGGGAAAGGAAGAAGAAAGATAGAGGGAAGACAGGGAACAGAGAAAAAGTAAAGAAGGTGACACAAAGCATTGAGGAAATATCCAGGTGTGAGGAAGAAAACGATTATAATATACTAGAGTATGTATATAAGACAGGTAAAAAGCAGGGAGATGATAGTATTTGAAAAAAAAATTAAAGTTCCCTAGACTAGGTGCTGGATGTGATATAGAGAACATTCATTTCTTAAAGTGAAGAACCAAATCCTCTTACATGATCAGGGACAGATGCGTAACCAAAATTTTTTCTTAGAGCATATGGAATGCAGATTGTATTTGGTAAAATCTACTTACCTTGACTCCTTTCTCTCCATGGAATCCTAACCCCGTATTGCCCTGGGGTACAGCAGTGCAGGGAAGAAAAACAAAAATAATCACTAACCACCGGCTCCAAGAATTTAAATTGGAATGCAGTAATTTTTCTTTACCAGAAAGTAGACTTGACCAAATAAGTATGTCTGGAGAAATCCGATTATTTAGTGGCAAGACACACAAAATATCACAAGTCAGCATATACTTACATCAGGACCAGGGCTACCAGGGGAGCCTGGGGGACCCTAAGTTAAACATAGAAAGAAAAGAGTTACCAGTTGTTACATTAAATCAAAAAGAGGGAGAGCATTCCAGGAATCCTTAAGGATAAAGCTCCAACCCTGCTTGGTATAGACTGACATTAGTATAGCAGGCTAACTAACAAGGAGATTCTAACTCCTTTGAAATTCCCAATTTGACCTAGTAAGCAGATTCATGTTAATGTAATGAAGACTGCATTTTTTCTAACAGGTCAGAAATTATATAGTGGTGACTCAGTGAAGCTAAGACAAAATAACAAGTTGTAGGAATCTATGCATTGCAAAGAACAATCTAGAGACAGGAGTTTCCCAGGACTACAGAGATGACTGGCTATGCTCTTTTGACACTTGTGAATATAGATTTGATATTAGAAAAATAGGAGGTAGGTGGGTACAGCTACCTGAGCTGTACTTTTTAGAAGAATTCTGAAGCTTCTCAGTGTTCAAAGTAGGTGATGTTGTGATGGATTAGTATTACATGTTGTGGGTGAAAATGGCAATCAAGGTTTGAGGCCTTTTTAATTCCTTTGCTATACTTTGGATTAGACTAGGAACATATGGAGGTACAAACTGGATAGTCAGAAAGACTGATAAATAAGAAAGTCATTAACTCATAGGAAGAGTATATTTCATTTTAACCCAAGAAAGGAAGTTTTCTTCCTGTAAGAGTACTTAAATTATATAAGCTTATATTTAAAACATGGCATGATGAAGAAAACTGTCATGTAAATACCGTGATTACATATTGGATTTAAGTTGGTCTTACTTGCAGTCCTGGTGGTCCTATGGGTCCTGTGTCTCCAGGAGTTCCAGGTGGTCCTTGTGGACCCTAGAGAGGCAAATTTTTCCCAAGGTTAGAAAGTAAGACAGTTTTCAGTTTCTCAAGAAAAATTATACATATATACATAATATATAATTTTATATATAATATATAATATATCATTTTATATATAATATATACAATTATATAATATATGATATATAATTTTATATGCAATATGTATTACATATATATATTCACAGGAACTTTATTCATAATAATCAAAATTGGAAATGCTCCAGGTATTCATACAAGAACTGTTAAATAAACTGTCATACTGGCATACAGGGGCCTAAATACTAAACATTTATAAAAGGTAAATTTATAAAGGAAAAGACACCAAAATATCTCTTCAAATTCCCAGCTTTCCCAAAGCCAATCCAGGGGGCACTGAGGGGCAGAACAGTCTAAGCCACACACCTGAATTACTCAAAAGAATAGCAGAAAAGATTAGCAAATAGCTCAAAGATACACTCAGATAAGAAGATGTCACTCAACAGACAGTAGTAGTGATAAAAAGTTTCAGGAGCTCTCAGAAGAACTAATAAAAAGCTAGATGAGCTAAACAAAGTGATACAAAGCATGAAATACTAGTTTAAGATCAAATGAGAGTCCATAAAAAGATTTCAATCAGAAATTCAGGAGATTAAAACTCATATTGAAGCTGTGGGAAGCAGTACTGACCAATGTGAGGACAGAATTTTAGAACTACACAAGTGATGGCTTCAATGGCCAATGACTCAAAAGCACTTTAAAAACAACAAGAGAAAAATGAGAAAAATTTGATACAACTGCTAGATGATGCAAAGTAGACCACTTTAACAAGAAGTGGAATAAATAAAAAATCAGAAGACAGCACAAATGGTGTAAAAAACCTGTTCACAGAAACAAGGGCAGAAAATACTCCAAATATAGGGAAAGAAGCATACAATAAGTGAGGCATATAGAACACCAAATAGCCATGACCCAAAGAGAATGTCTCCATGCTACATTATATGCAAAATACCAGAATTTCATTATAGGGACAAAATGTTACAAAGGTAAATGCATTAGAATCAAAGCAGATTTCTCTATACAAATGTTAAAGCACAGGAGGGCTTAGAGCGAAAATGTTTGAAGTCCCAAAACATGAAAAACTTCCAACCCCAACCTATACATCTTGCAAAACTTTCCCTTAAAATTGATGGAGAAATAAGGTATTTCTGTGACAAGGAGCATTTCAAGAAATTCATAACCAGCAGACCAACACTAAAAAGAATACTCAAAGATATCCTTGAAAGAGACAATGAAGGCAAAAATGTCCATTAGTCAAAAGAGTGAATCTATTTGCCAGAATGAGTAGCTAAGTGAAGGGTGGGGAGCAAAGGAAGAAATTCGCAACAGGAAAATAATGCAATGATAAGCATAAATTAATAGCTCTTAGTAATAACATTCAATGCGAAGGTCTCAATTCACAATCAAAAGACGTAAGTTCCCAAGAATGAGTCAAGAAAATCCCCAACAATATGCAATTTACAGGAAGCAGTATACAAGATACAATTCAAAAACTACAGATTAAAAACGAAAAGATGGAAAACAATATTCTACATAAGATGAATCTGGATAAAAGCAGAAGTTGCTATCTTAATTTTAGCTAGAGTGGATGTCAAGCTAAGGTTGATCAGAAGAGGCAAAGAAAGTCACTACATATTGGCTAAAGGAACAACTCAACAACAGGAAAAGGTAACAATTATAAACATACATGCTGGACCAAATTCCAGCACATGCAATTTCAAATAAGCACTAGTGGACATGAGCAATCAGATAAATGTCAATACAATTCTAACAGGAAGCTTTAATAAGACACTGTTGTAAGTGAGCAGATCAACTAGAGTAAAAGCTGGGGCTGGGGAGATGGCTCAGTAGAATAAGTGCTTCTCTGGCAAGCATCAGAATTGGACCAAATCTTTGAACAAATGGAATTAATTAACATCATGACAAATGTTCCATCTACCAACAGAATGCACATTCTTCTCAGCAGTACATGGGACTTTCTCTCATATATAGATGATGTAGTAGCTCACAAAGTAAATGTAAAAGAATTAAAATAATTCTGTGTGCAATGTTGGACCATAGTGTGCTGAAACTAGAAATCAATAGCAGCAGATACCACACAAATTAGATAAAAATTAATTAGTGCCTTGTTAAATATTCAGTGAGTCATAGATATAATTAAATAAAAAGTTAAACAGTTTCTACAATCAAACAACAATGCCAATATGACATACCAGAACCTATGAGCTTTAGGAAAATAAGAACAATTCAAAACCAAAGCTAATACAAGGAAAAAAGTCATAATGATTAGTAAAGAAATTAATGAAATTGAGACTAACAAAACAATGCAAAGTATCAATGAATCGAATAGTTGATTCTTTGAAAAATTAAATAAAATGAACATATTCTTAGCCAATCTTACCAAAATAAGTGGGGGGGGGGGAGCCTTAAATCCATGCAATTATAAGGGAAAGAGGTTAAATCACTATAGATTCTGCTACAGTCTGGAAGACTATTGGTAAATACTTTGAGAAATTATACTCTACTAAAATAGAAAATTCAGAAGAAATGGATGAGTTCCAAAATCCAAGGGAATTACTAAGCTGAACCAAGAGGATATAAAAAATCCTAAATAAGGCAATATCCATCAGTGAAATTGAAGAAACTATAAAAAAATAATCTACTAACTAAGAAAAGCCTAGTTTCCTTCAGGAGTTTGAATTCACTGCAGAATTCTAAAAGAACTTTAAAGATCTAACACTAAACTAATGAAATTGAAAGGAAAGCAGTACTTCCAAACTCATTCATGGAAACAATCATTGCCCAGATTTCAGAAACACAAAAGGACCTAACGAAAAAGAGACCTAGCTGGGTATATAGCTCAGCAACATGAGCATATGTGTCTGCCTGGCAAGTGCAAGGTCTTGAGTTTGATCCCTGGTACCAGAAAAATAAATCCAGTTTTAGGGTCGGGGAGATAGCTCAGTAGAGCAAGCACCTGCCTAGCAAATGCAAGGTCCTGAGTTCAATCCCCGGTACTGGAGAGAGAGAGAGAGAGAGAGAGAGAGAGAGAGAGAGAGAGAGAGAGAGAGAGAGAGAGAGAGAGAGAGAGAGAGAGAGGCCAATCTCCCTAATTAACATTGACACAATAATTCTCAATAATTTAATGGCAAACAAAATACAGAAAATCATAAAAAGATCATACATTGGGTCTGGGGAGATGGCTCAGTGGAATAAAAGCTTCCCTGGCAAGTGCAAGGCCCTGAGTTCAATCCCCAGTTCTGCCAAAAAAAAAATCATACATCATGACAAAGTACAATTCATTCCAGAGATGGAGGGATATTTCAATATATGCCAATCAATAAATGCCATACACCACACAAGAAGAAGTAAGGGATAAAATTACATTATATTCCTAGTAGGTGCAGAAAAAAGCATTTGGAAAATAGCCAACATCCATTCATAATAAAAACCTTGAAAAACTAGGAATAGATTTTTATCTCACTGTGATAAAACCATCTATGACAAACCAATGGCTAACATCATACTAAATGTAACAAAGCTGAAATATTTCTCCCTACAATCAGGAACAAGATGAAGTCATCTGCTATTACCCCTTATACTCAGGATAGTTCTCGAAGCTTTAGCTAGAAAAATAAAGGAGGAGTAAGAAACAAAAGGGATATGGATAGGAAAGAAGTTAAAATATTTGCTGATGACATAGTCCTCTGTATAAAATACCCCATTAACTCTACTAAAAGATTCTTAGAACTAATATACAAATTTGATAAAAGTATCAGGATTTGATGTAAACAATCAGTGTTCCTGTACACCAATAACAGACTTACTGAGAGAGAAATTAGGCAAATATATCTTTAACAATAGCACTAAGAAAAATGAAGTACTTGGGCATTAACCTAACCAAGGAAGTGAAATACCTGTAGCATGCAAAGTATATTGTAGTCTGCAAAAGAAGATTGAAGAGGATATAAAAAATGGAAATATATTTCCTATTGTTGGAAGGCAGAACCAATATAGTCAGAATGGCCATACTTCCAAAAACTGTTACATAGATTTAGTGAATTCCAAATCAAAATATCAAACATTTTCCTTACAGAACTGGGGAAAAAAATCCCCAAATTCATATGTAACCAGAAGAGACCTGGAAAAGCCATTGTGGGCAACAAAGTAAGGCAGGTGCATTACTTACTTTGGACTTCAAGTTGTATGTACTACAAAGATACAGTGGGAAAAAGTATATTGGCAAAGGCCAGACTTGTGGATCAGTGGAAAAGAAGACACAAAACAACTCCAGGGAAAATCAGCTATGTTTTTTTTTGACAAACAAGACCAAATCCCTTTGCTCACCATTCTTTAACAAATGGTTTTGTGAAAATAGGTGTCCAAAATTGAACCTTGGCCATTGTGTACAGTGTATCTCTCACCATGCACTAAACTAACATCAAAATGTATCAAAGATATAAATATTAGAGCAGAAACAATCTCCTGGAAGACAAAAATAACGTAAAATTTTTGAAAACATAGGTTTAGTCAAGGCTTTCTGAACAGAACTCCAGTTGTACAATAAATAATACTAAGAATCAACAAATGAGATCACATCAAATTAAAAAGCATTGATAAAGCAAGAACAAAACCAAACAAACAAACAGAAAACAAAAGAAACAAAGCCAAGGGACAACCTACAGAATGAGAGAAAAATTTCGTCAACTAATCATCAGACGTTGCTGGCCTTTCAGGAAATGCAAATTAAAACAATACTGAGATTCCATCTCACTCCAGAAAGAATAGCTATCATCAAGAAATTAACCAATAACAAATGCTGATGGGGCTGTGGGGAGAAAGAAACCCTACTCCATCACTGGTGGGACTGGACCTGCTACAACCACTGTGGAATTTAGTACGGAAATTCTTCAAAAATCGAAGTAGGAGCACCATTTCATTCACCTTTTCTGTTTCCAGATATCCTCCCAAAAGATTGAAATACATCACACCACAGTGATATATACATACCCATGTTTACAGCAGCATAATTTATGATAGCTAAATTTTAGAGCCTATGTGGTCACCAATAGAAGAATGGATAAATAAATTGTGGTATTTACACAGAATGGAGTACTACTCTGCCATAAATAAAGATAAACTTGTGTCATTTGTAGGCAAATATATGTATCTTGAGACCATTCTATTAAGTAACACACAAGCTTACTTATCACATGATGTTTCTTATATGAAAAACTCATCATGAAATAAAAGATAAATAATAGGGAAAAAGAGAGTGAGAGAAAATCAGTGTTGTAATGCATTGTGGGAATTATTTTAAAATGTACTTTAACAGTGCAATTGTCTTACATGTTTTATATGTTCTTTGACTTAACTAGTCTACTTTTTAATCTGTATATATGAAAGTTACCTTTATGAAGTCTTTTTTTGTTTTTGCTTCTCTGAATTCAGTACAAGGTCTCACTACAGAGATTGGACTCTTAGTGATTCTCCTGTTTTCAGCCTCCCAAGTTCTGGGATTACAGGTGCGCACCACCATATCCAGTTTCCACTGCCATCTCAGTGTGGGGATGGCACAGCACTCCAGGGATTGAACCCTGGCTTCTGTGCTCTGCCTAAAAAGGTGCTTTAGTCCAGTGAGCTTTCAGGCCGGCCCTATGAAGTCTTCCAAATAAATGTATTACATGCCGGAAAAATAGGTTGGGTTGGGGAGGGGAAAAGGAATTAAACTATGTTATGTACATGCAATTCCCTACAGTGAATGTAATCACTATGTAGTGAAAACATGTACCAATAAAAGTAAACAGAGTTGGAAAGCTACCAAGTATTAGGAATGAGAAAACACACTTCTAAATATTCATGGATCAAAGCAAAAGTAAAAAGAGAAATAAGAAAATGTTTAGAACTGAGTAACAATGCAAAAGCAAGGCAATAAAATCAAGAGAAAGATTGTCTGGATATGTGTAACGCCTATATTCAATGGAGCACAGGATGAAGGTGTCATGTACCTCGATGAGGGCAGCAGACCCTAAGAGAGATGAGAACACAGAAGGAAGAAAATAGACGGGTGAAATATTCCCTAAGAATGAATGACAGTGTGAACACTGCTTTGAAAATAACCAACCATCTGTGGTCTACTTATAAGGAAATGAGAAGCTATGCAGCAAATACAGTGAACATTACTCTATGACTTTATTTATTTATTTTTTATTTTTTTATTATTTTTTTTCTATGGCTTTAATGAACACAACAATAAAGCCAATATTCTTTAGCTCTAGGAGACCTTTGGACGTGGCTCACCTTTGTTTTGGGGTGGGCTTGCAATCCCTCTAGTTTCCTGTCCAAAGACTCCTCCCATTGCAAACAACACCATCTATACTTCTCAGAAATTATTTCTTTCTCTCAGATACAAGTCTCATTATGCTTTATCAGTAGAACAGTATGCCTTCATTTACACTACTGTGGAATTCTAATAATACATCACTACTGTAAGTTTTTCATTTCCTTAGGGCAAGGGATTGTGTCTACATGGCCTCAGGAATTATTCATAGACCTATGCTGATAATAGGTGCTAATAGCTGTTGAGGACTGAAAACACAAAGGAAGAAAGCAGGAAGGAAGGAATATAGAAAAGAAGGAAGAAAAAAGGGATAATTCTTAATCCAAATACAGAGGAATGTGATGAAAATGTGGAATCTCAAGGAAAAAGAAAGTTGTTATTAATTTAACTTATGGTTTCTCAGTAGGTCTCCTTATTTAAGTTTCTGCTTTCTTTGGTTTCAGTTACATCCAGTAAACCATTGTAATGGTAGATACATTGTGTCAACCTGAGAAGTATGAAGTTTAGAAGCTTCACTAAGCTATTTAGCAGGGGGCCAGAGTCTTTAATTTATGAACAAACTGAGCTTGTGCAGGAGGATGAAATGGAGATTGTGTGGGCAGGGAACCTGCTTATAATACAAGGGAGGAAAAGAGGTTTACTCTCTCTCCATTTTAGCTATTGCTGCTTTTGCTGTCTTTTATAAATATTAAATGCAAAAACTGCTACAATGCTTGTGCTCAAGTTACCCTTAGGTAGTAACCTGACGTTACGTCCCAATAACTACACCATGCACCTCACTTCATTCTTGCACAGGCAATGTATTTTCTCATATCTTCACAAGAAGAAGGGTGAATGAAGTACAGTAAGGGATTTTAAGAAACAGAAGACAGAGGAGGAAGAGAGGGTTGGAAGAAAAGAGGAAGGGATGAAAGGAAGGAGAAAGGGATGCAAAGAAGGTGGAAAGAATGGAGAGAGAGGAAGGGAGCAAGAGTATATTCACTTGACATGTTTTGTAGCATAGCACTATACTTATGTTATTATTATTATACTTGATGTCTTACTGTGCCTAATTTATTAGTTAAATGTTATCACAGGCATGGTATAGGAAAAAGCAGTTTGATATTATCCATGGTTTTAGGGATCCACTGGGAGTCTTCTTTTTTTTGTATTTTTAGGGAAGGGTCTACAGGATGTTCAGGATCTAACTACTAGATTGGAGTAGTGATCCACCTATTTACAGCATCCCAAGAGCTGGGATTACAGGCATGCGCCACCATGCCCCATCTCAATTGCTGTCTCAGTGTGCCACAGGGGTAGGGCCAGCACAGTAGGCCCAGGGATCTAACCCCTGGCTCCTGCGCTTGCTTGAAGGTGCTTTAATCTACTGAGTAATTGGCCAGTCCCCACTGGGAGTCATGATGGGTCCAACTTCATGCAGGTCCCTAAAAGTCTGAAAGCTTGTTAGGCAACCTGCGGTGGACACGTCATCCTCTCAGTACTTTGTCTTCTGGAAAATGTAAATAAATGTGTCACCAGTTCTATTTCAACTCTAGCTTTTTCACAAGATATTTGAATACTATAGAGAAAAACAAAAAAGCAACATTAGAGACTGTTGACTAACGCACTGAGGGGTGAGTATATAAATGAGAACTTACCATGATTCCATCTAGTCCAGGCAACCCAAGATTCCCCTAAGAAACAGACAAAGGCAGTACAATGCAGAGGTTAATCAATTAATCTTTTTTTTTCATTTATTTTTATTTTATTAAAATACAAATGTCAATCAGACAGTTTCAAGACACCTTAACCATACAGAGTCGATGAATTAATACATTGCAAACTGTTTTCATAACGTTTTGGTACTGTACAAGGTGCATACATGAAATTATATTTACAGGTTTTTTTATAGCTGAATTATATCAAAGATTCAATAAT
>PVKA01045669.1:0-15419 GCA_004027165.1 Ctenomys sociabilis | reverse complement strand
CTTTGATATAATTCAGCTATAAAAAAACCTGTAAATATAATTTCATGTATGCACCTTGTACAATACCAAAATGTTATGAAAACAGTTTGCAATGTATTAATTCATCGACTCTGTATGGTTAAGGTGTCTTGAAACTGTCTGATTGACATTTGTATTTTAATAAAATAAAAATAAATGGAAAAAAAATGACATTGCCAAGAACAATGGGATAAATGTGTTTGAAGCAAGGGAGAGTATTTTGAAGGGAAATAATGGTAGTGTGCCTTTTATGTAGTTTTTTTTTTTTTCCCATGGAACCAGGGATTGAACTCAGGCCCTTGTGCTTGCCAGGGAAGCACTTATTCCACTGAGCCATCTCCCCAGTCCCTATATAATGTTTTTTAATTCAAACACTCATCATATTTTTCAATCACCCCCTGTATACAGTAGAGAAAGCAAATAGTGCAAGTAGGTTCTTCCTTACCCCATTGGTTGTTAATAATTTATAGGTATTAACCCCTTTCCTTATGGGGAGGGGCTGCTCTTCTGAATTACATGTGACCATTCAATGATGAAAAATTAAAGAACCACAGAGGTATAATGCACAATGCTCTCAGTTTTGGCTTAGCAATCTATAATATTTTGGAACAAAATGAAATAATAGGTTTAAGATGAGGTTGTTCACCTTTCATAATAAATATGAAAATAAAAATTTGACAATGAGATCTATTTTAGTAGGCACATTTTATATGGTGATTTGTTTTGAGAATTAACATTTTAGCAATCAAATAATAACAAATGCTGCTGGAGGCTGCACAGGAAAAAGGAGCCTTTCAGCATTGTTGATGTGAATATGAGCTAGTGCAACCACCGTGGAAATCAGTATGAATATTTCTCAAAAAATAAAAATAGAAATTCCATTTGACCCTGATAATATCCTTCTATGTATCTTCCTGAAAGAGTTAAAAACATGTAACAGTGATCCATGCATACCCATGCTTAAAGCAGCATAATTCATAATAACTAAATCTTGGAAGCAGCCTGTATGTCCATCACCAGATGAACAGATACAGAAAAATGTCATATTTATATACTATGGAGTACTATTCCCTGACAGATAAACTCAAGTCATTTGTTGGCAAATGGGTACATTTTGAGACTGTAATATTAAGGAAAATAAATCAGACACATAAGTGTAAATGTCATATGATTTATGAGAAACTCAATTAATAAAAAGCAAAGTAAAAGATAGATAACAGGAAGTAAGGAGATAATCTTTCTCAAATAAGAAGGGGATCCAGAGATGAGGAGGGGATCCAGAGATGAGGAGGGGGGAAGGGATGAGAAAGAACTAAGATGTGTTACATACATGCACCAACTCCACTCAAGGAGTGTAAACATTATGTATTGCATACATGTACTAATTGAAAATAAATGGTTAAAAATTACCTTTTCTAATAATTTTATCCTATTTGCCAAAAGTATCAAGTAAATATTTTGAAAGATTCTGTAAGACCCCTTCATCTAATTTGTAGAGTTGAAAATTGAGGTATAATTTTTTCTAAAAGTGATCATTGAATTTTATGGGGATCTGGGAGAATAGAATACATAATGATATAAAAATATAAGAAATAAAAAGTATAATCTAAGACATCTTAAAGTAAGTATCTTCGTTTTTTCCCAATCACATCAGTAGCACAGTTAGAAAAGTTTGGTTGGGTGTGGTAGATCACACCTTTAATACCATCACTTTTAGGAGGCTGAGATAGGAACATTCCAAGTTCAAGTCCTGCCTGGGCACCTTAATGAGACCCTGTTTCAAAACAAAAACTTTAAAAAGGGGTTAGAGATTCAGGTCAGTGTGCATCTCTGGATTCAGTCTTTTTTTAAAAATTTCATTTTATTTATTTTATTTTTTATTTATTTATTTATTTATTTTTGTCTTTTTGAGACAGCCTCTCACTATGCAGCTCAGGCTGGCCTTAGGTCTCGAACTCACAACAATCCTCCTGCCTCCCGAGTGCTGGGATTACAGGCATGCGCCACCACGCCCGGCTAAAATTTCATTTTATTTTGAAAAGTAAAAAAAGAAGCCAAAACAAACAAAAAAAATAAACAGCAGAACTCAACAATACGTGTGTTATAGATTTGCAAAACAGGTATAGCTAATTAACAATGGTTGTTATATTATCTATTTTTTATGCTCCTGAAACCCCTTCCACTGTGTTCCTCTTCATTCATTTTCAGAGTACCCCCTTAAACTTGGATAGGTTGAATTAACCCAACCCACCTCTCTGGCAGGTATACTCAACATGCTGTATAAAGTACAACATTCAGTTTTTTATTTCTTTCTCAAGAGTTTTCTTCAGTCCATTAAGACCCAGCTCCCCTTACATGGGCTTTGGTGGAGGTCGTGGGGCAGCACCAGCAGGTCTAAATCAGGGTGGAGGAGTTCCGTCCTTGCTGCCTTCACAAGATCAATTTCTGACCACTGTGCTGCAAATGGCATGACTCACACAACAATGCAGCTTCACATACAGCTTGGAAAGCACATGACCATCTAAGATACTCCCTAAGAAAATGTCCCTGACAGCAGCAGCCTCTGCTATCTTTCGAATGACAAACTTCTTAATGGCCTTTTTCTTGGGAATGCACTGGGTGCAGTTCCTGCAGCGAGTAAGCTGCACATGACTGCAGCCCTTTTTGGCAGGACCATTGTTCCTTTTTATTCCGTCATCTTGGAAAGGAGGACCTGAAAGAGGATCAATATTTTTATTTATTTTTTAAATTAATTTATTTTTTTTTCTATTGGCGGAACTGGGGATTGAACTCAGGCCCTTGCACTTGCCAGGCAAGCACTTATTCTACTGAGCTATCTCCCAGCCCCATATTATCTTTTTTTTTTTTTTTTTTTTGTCTTTTTGAGACAGGGTCTCACTATGCAGTTCAGGCTGGCCTTAAGCTCACTTTGTAGCTCAGGCTGGTCTCGAACTCACAACAATCCTCCTGCCTCAGCCTCCCTAGTGCTGGGATTACAGGCATGCGCCACCACGCCCGGCTTCATATTATCTATTTTTATAGTCAAATCTGTTTGGGTTCAGTCTTTGGGACTGAAAAAAAAAAGAAAGACTTTTTTGCACTGTTTGCCTGTGCTTTATTAATGACCTACTAAGCATTAGCAATTACAATTGTGTATCTTTTAACCTTTCAATTATCAGCGTCTTTACAATAAACATGTAAACTGAAACATTAGCAAAATATTTAGCATTTTAGAAGAAATAGGCTTTGCATATGTAGTCATCCTTAGTGTGTAAACAGCATTACTCTTAGGAACCTGCTCCCCCATTACAAAATTTGAGGCTGTTCAAGGTTTTTATATAAAATGTGTAGTAAATAGTATTTGCATAAAACCCATGCAATCTTTCATGTACCTTATATCATCTATAGATTACTTATAATGCCTAATACAATGTAAATGTTATGTAAAGAACAGCTGTTTTAATGTACTGCTTAGAGAATAATGACAAGAAAAAATCTATAATCACCAAGTTGCTTTAAATTCTTTTTATTTTTAAAGTCTGTCTTCAGAGTACAACCAGTATGATTAATTGTGCCTTTAACAAAATCATTCATTTTCTAAACAAATTCAGTATCTAAACATCTTCATGAATGTAACTCTTTTTAAGAGTTACATTCTGGGAGAAAGAATAAAGCAGACCAAAAAACAATCACAAAATATAGGTTTAATTACACTTAAAAAAAGTATCAAGAAAAACAACTACTCAGGTAAAAAAAAAAAAAAAGAAGTCTTTTTATATTCCATACAAACACAACTTTTAAAAGTATTTTCACTTTGCAGATGCTGAAATCTGAGGGTGCAGAGTCCACAGATATGGAAGAAAATTCACTGATCCTAGTAAATTTTCTTAAATAATTGAAATCTTCCCCTTCCAGTTCTTTTCTTTTTCTTTTTTCTTTTTTTTTTTTTTTTTTTTTTTTTTTTTTTTTTTTTTTTTTTTTTTTTTTTTTTTTTTTTTTTTTTTTTTTTTTTTTTTTTGCGGAACCGGTGATTGAACTAAGGTTCTTGCACTTGCCAGGGAATTACTTATTCCACTGAGCCATCTCCCCGGCATCTCCTTCAAGTTCTAAGACTTTTAAAAAATCATTTTCTGAAATGCTTTAAAGTATTTTAAACATTTTCCTTATTAAATTAAAAGTTCAAACTCTCCTTGCTGAAATAGGGATAATCGTTTTCCTATAATGTGTAAAGCGCTTTTGTCAGAATTTAAATTTTAGGGCTGGCCAGATAGCTTAGCTGACTAAAGCACCTGCTTAGGCAAAGCACATTGGCCAGGGTTCGATCCCCAGTGCACCATGCCAGCCCTGCCCCTGGGGCACGCTGAGACCAGGATTGAGGCTGGGCATGGTGGCGTGCTCCTGTAATCCCAGCTCTTGGGAGGCTGAACACGAGTGGATCACTATGAGTCTGATCTACATAGTGAGATCCTGTAGACCCTGTACTGAAAAAAAAAGAATTTAAATTTTATTTGACTCCATCTTTAATTACCAAGCTACAGAAGAAATGCCTTTGTCACTGGGCTGATATAATGATTAATGGATTCAAGTAAGCCCACTCCTGTTTCCTCCTTTATTCTCCTTAGTAGTGTTATTATTTGCCCTGAATTCTACTCACTTGACCTGTTTGGAGTTATATAGCAGATTAGATTTTATGAAGGCTCTAAGTGAGGTTGTAGGAAGTCAAACTTGTTTATGGTCCCATTCATCTCTTCATTTTCTCATCTGGAATATGGGAATAATGAAATCTACCTTAAGGGATTGGTGTGACAGGTATGAAAGAAATATGACAGAAATGGGTCTCTCTGTGCTGTCCCTTTGAGGTTCCTTCCTGGGCATGATCACTGCAGGTCCTATGACACAATACATGCTAGTTTTTTTTTGTGTATCATTTTCCAAAATGATATGTAGGTTTCTTAGTACTTTTCAAAGTTGGATAAAAAGAACTTATGTGGGTTATTGGTATGAACTCATAGATTTAAGCCATTGCAGTTACCTTTATTTGATAATTAAATTGGTCCATGTTTGACCAGTGAGAATTATAGGTAGTATTTAGGCCCCTTAGACTTTGATATAATCCTAGTAGTCTCTGGCAGCGTCTTTGCTTTCTGATATGATTCATTGTTTTGTGCTCATCTTGTATATTTTCTGCTGCCAACATGAAAGAAATCAAAAGCCATGATTCACTATAGTAGGAATTCCAATTTTAGAAATGGTCTGGGTGTTCAGATTGCTCATTACCATTGGGTAGATTATATTTCTAAGCCTTTTGATTGGACAGAAAAAAAATTAAGATTATGTCTAGAAATCAGACCAATAATTCCAATTAATATATGGAATACATGGTTTTTATATAATCATTCTTATGTCTGTCCCCATGCCAAAAATTCTGTTTTTCAATGACACTAGCCTGACTACTAATTGCTTTATTCCACACTACATACATAGTATCTTCAGGATAATAACACTAGTATTAGCACCAACTAAGATTGTTTTAAAAAATGCATGTAGCTTTTTTGTCTGTAGGCTATATACCATTATAAGTGAACTATCAAATTTCTGAATTTTAAAATTGTTCTGAATAGTTCCTATTTTCAACCATTTGTATATATATCTAGATAGCATTTGTATCATATTATTAATTTTATCCTTAGTGTTAGTTCTATTTACCCAAAGATTTCTAATTGGCATTCTCACTTGGTTTGTTTTCCCTTTGTAGTCTGCTTTATTTTTTGATAAGGAATATAAAAAGTTATGAAAATAACATTTGAAGTAAATAAATGTAGATTTAAAAGTAGGTTATACACACAAATATTTTCTTACTTTGGAAACTTAGAGATCCTAGGAAACAATAACACTCCCCCCCCCCAAAAAAACACCCCAGTAGCACTGAGTTTATAATATCATTCCCCCAATAAAAGGGACCAAGATGTATGGAGAAATGACTGATTTGAAGGCTGGGGAAGAAGAAAAGATGAGCCAAGAGAATTTTGTAGTGCCAGATAGTAAGGAAGTGCTCAGACGTGCATATATACACGACAAACCCAAATAGTGATGGGTGGATATGAAAGGGCATAGGAACTAACTGAAATAGTTACCAGTGACCATAACTAGAATAATTTGAACAATAAAATAAATAACATAGTATGGGTCTTATGACAGAAATTATAACACAAATTTATCTGTGAGTCCATAGTGATATAAGTAATAATTCTTTAAATAGGGAGAATAAATAAATATCAGTGCAGAATTCCAGTTACCCTCAACAAGGTAGAGCATAACTTCTTATTCCTTAATGTAGGCTGTGCATAGTCTTTCCAAAGAGTACAGTCTCGAAAGGAAAGTGAACAAGTAGCTTTATAGTGGAGAAACTTGACAAACACCTTTTTACCTAAGTTATCACAACAAGGTTAGTGATCAGTCATGTTGTGTGTGATGACCTACACAACTTTATGGTTTTTTTCCACACATTTTATGGATAGACTTAAATAATACTGTATTCTGTTCTTAGATATTAATAGCTCTTTTTTTATTTCCTACAGGATTGGCTGCTGCCAAACTATTGTCTGAACATGACCTTAATGTTTTGGTTTTGGAAGCCAGGGATAGAGTAGGAGGAAGAACATACACTGTGAGGGTAAGTGATTTTAATATTTATATACGATATCTCACTCAGAACTATAGGTGGGGCCACTGGAATTCAGAGTGCTGGAGTTATTAAGCATTTAATCAGTTAATACGTTTGTTCTCCATAATGCTAATATATACCATCAAATAAATGATGATTCTCTTCAACAAGCTCTCACTGAAAAGTGGCAGCTTCTGATCTTCAGTTGTTTATGTTCTGATGAAGGCTGTGTCATTATTTCTGAAATAGAGACCTAAGTCAAATGTGTGTATCACTTGAAAGTATGGCTCACCTATACTGGAAGTGACTGTGCACCCCCCAACACACATATGTTTGCTGTACGTTCCTTGTTACATGGCCTGAAAGAAGTGTATCCAGAGGAATCAGTTGCAAATATAACATGTTTATGTAACTTTTCCCTTGTCCTCTTTGCTCAGTTCAGGTATCATGGGGTATAAAAAGGAAGTGAGTACTTGCTACATCATTGTCTTGTTATACTTGGATTTACATTACCATTCTGGAAAAATGCATGCTAATTATCCTTTACTGCTTACATATTTTTAGGTAGATCTCTGAGAGCTGATAAAAATGGACAAGGGGAGGGATGTAAGGTGGAAAGGAAATAGAACCAAAGATGAAGACTTGGGGAAGATGTAGATGAAAGGGAGACAGAGGCAAAGGATCCAGAGAGAAGCCATAGAGGAAGAAAAGGAAGACCAGAGTAGAGCAATGCTGTGCCAATCAGTGGAGGAAACAGGAAAGGTCAAATGGCACAGGATAAAGGTAGAAAAGGTGCTGTTATGTTCAGTATTTAGAAAGTCATTAACAGACCCTTTGCTAGAGCACACAGAAAAAATGACAAGCCTAAGGATTGGCAGAAAAGAAGTTAAAGTTTTGGTTAGAGTAGTAACATAATGGCCTAGATAGTGACAATAACAGTGGTGTAGGCCATTTAGTCATAAGAAAATTTCACAGGAAATGTCTGGTGGTAGATAGTCCAGGTTGGTATAGGGCTCTAGCTTTGTCCTCCAGGTTTGAGACTCTTGCTCTCTTGCTCTGCTATTCGTTGCATGCTGGTTTATTGCATTTTGGTAATAAGATCAATGTTGTAACTCTGAGCATCTAGTCTTCATTCAAAGCAAGAGGGAGAGTGAAGTAACAGTATCAACCTTGTTTGTGACTTCCTTTACCAGATGACTCTAGCAGACATTTGCTTTTGTTCCATTGGGCAGACCTGAGTCACAAACTACTCTCAACTGGAAGGAAATTGAAGAAAGGAAGTATTTAACATTTCCAGGCTGCAGAGTGGAAGTGGGCATGGGAAAGAAAATCTAATTATTATTATTATTATTAGAAAATCTAATTATTTTATTTTTTTGCGGTACTGGGGAACCTGTGCTTGCCAGGCAAGAACTTATTCTACTGAGCTATCTACCCAGCCAAAGAAAATCTGATATTGCAATAGCAAACCAACAGTACATGAACTAGGATAATGCACTAGCTCTTTCACTTATACCATGCAATGCACACTTTCCAAAATGTGTATGTTTGCTTGCTGTAATTTAATGTCAGTTGAGATTAATTTTAGTCAGACAATTTCTATGTGCTTTCTTAGATGTATTCTTTAATTGGTCTGGGAGTGAGGAGACCAATATTTTTTTTTTCTTTTGGACACAGGGTCTTCTCCAATTCAGGCTGGCCTTGAACTTACATGTATCCCAGGCTAGCCTCGAACTCATGGCAATCCTGCCTCAGGCTCCCAAGTACTGGAATTATAGGCATGTGCCACCACACCCACCAGGAGACTAGTATTCTAACCTCTGTACTGGTCTGACATGCCAACTTGGATAACTCCAGTTGGCACTTCACATCCGAGTTCTCATTTGGGCAGTAAGATACAATCCAAATACCCTCAAAGAAACTGTTCAAATTCCACTTGAAGGCATTGTATAGTGGTGCAAAAAGAGAGGCTGTGTAGTCTACTTATATGCCTTAGTAGATTTGATTCTTATGTCATTTTCTTTCTCTCTTTCTTTCTCTCTCTCTCCTCTCTCCTCTCTCTCTCTCTCTCTCTCTCTCTCTCTCTCTCTCTCTCTCTCTCTCTCTCTCTCTCTCCCTTCCTTCCTTCCTTCTTTCTTTCGTGGAATCATGGATTGAACTCAGGCCCTTGCACTTGCCAGAGAAGCACTTATTCTACTGAGCCATCTCCCTGCTCCTCTTATGTCATTTTCTGAAAATTTTCAGAAATACCCCTTAATTTTGGAGATAGTTATTAAGCTGTCCCTGGCCTTACTTTTATCTCTTAAAACCTTTTGCTGATTGAATACGGCATCAGTCATGTTGCAGATTTTCAGTTAAGAACAAGTTATTTTGTATAAGGGGAATTAGAATTCATCATGCTTATCCCAATCTATGTTATTGGCCTAGGCTTCTTAGCCATACCATACTGCATCATTTATATTTATCAGCGCCAGACAGGAACTACTCCTGGTTAATGTGTATTCAGCATGATATTAAACATCCCTTAAGTATATGAGAAAGGGATCTTAGAAATGAACACTTCTCATTTAAATGTCAAATGAGTAGAAGGAGAAAAAACCTTTAAGAGGAACAAAAATAACATTGAGTAAGAAGCTGTATAATAATATGCAATGTATTAATTATTGTAACTCCAACTAACCCATTCTGAAACTGTTTTATTGTTATTTTTATATTTTCTCTTTAAAATAAAAAAAAAGGTGTATTAGCTTTCCCATTGCTTGGGCAGAATAACTTGACACCCACAATTTAAGGAGGACAACTTTATTTTAGCTCATGTCATAAAGGGATTCATTCCATGGTAAGCAGTCTCCAAGACAGAAAAAGTATGATAGAAGTACCTGGCATAGGAAAGCTATTTGACCCATGGCAGCCAGCCAGGAAGAAACAAGCGGAAAGAGCTGGGAGCTAGAACACAATCTTCTAGGTCAGACCCTCAGTGACCAGTCTCTTCCAACCAGGCCTCATGTCCTAATGGTATATTCTGCTATGAACTTATCAATGGATGGCTCCACTGATGTGTGTAGTACCCCTATGATCTAAAAGCCCTACCTTTGAACATGTGAGACAGAGGGGTATGTTTGAGATCTAAGCCATGATAGAAGCATAATCAACTATTGTTATAAGCCCTCCTAGCAGCATAATTAATTAAAATAGTTTTTGGAGGAGATGTCACAAAAACTATTTTGAATATTTTTACATTATTTTAATGAGAAAAAAACAGCAATGAAACAGTTTCAAAACTGGTTAGTAGGACAGTTACAATAATTAACACATTGTATAATGTGTCTTCATAGTAATTCAGAATACAAGTTGCAGACATGATATCTTATCTAAGCAATGTTAGTAAAAACCTTTCTTCTCATTAAATTAAGACAAAGTAGTTGTCTTTAAAAGTTAACTACTTTAAAAGTTAAAATTTTAGTTATATAGGTCTCGCTTTAACTTGGTCTTAACCATCCAGCAGAAAAGTATAACCATGAGGTATAAAAAGTAAAGCCTATAAATATGCTGAGCTGTAAAAGGTTCAAGTAAAAACCTTCTGACATTTGTCAATTCTGTTGATAACCCACTATTATTATGGACTTTTGGACTATATTAGGGTATTTTGCTGAATTCAAGTACCTGCAATATTTGAACTAGCATCAGGTATGAAAAGGTCCTTTAAAAACTTCTCCAAATGCAGCTTCTCTAACAGCAATGGAGCACCCATCTCTGACAAAACAAAAAGGGTATATAAATGTAGGACCATTTTGTATTTTGGATCTTTTAAGTACCAAAATGTTAAATTTGATATTATCACCTGACCATTATTCAGATGGATTTTTCAGTAGTTCCCTGATGTTTCCTAATGTGATCCATCCACAGTGCTTCAGATTCAATTTTTTAATTTTTATTTTTTGTATTTATTTATTTATTTACTTACTTATTTATTTTGCAGTACTGGGGATTGAACTCAGGACTTTGCACTTGCCAGGCAAGCACTTATTCTACTGAGCTATCTCCCCAGCCCTAATTTTTTTTATTTTTAAAGGAGAGTACAAAATAATATTAAAACAGAAAAATTGCAAGTGATACAGAATTTCATTTAACAAAATAATATAAATTTCACAGTATTTATTGTACTGCATAGTGTTGTCTCCCAACTAGTTATTCATAGTATGAGATATATGTATGCAAAATTGGAAGAACAAAGAAATATATAAGAAATTAAGAACAGAAGAAGCACAAATACTTGAGAAAAGGAGACAAAGCAAATTAAGCATTATCTGCTCCTTTGCATAGACCAGCAGAAATCTACAGTACAGTTGTCCAAGTCATCCTGCCTACATACTTAGATATAGCTCTTTCCCCACTCCCTCTCCTGTTGTTATCTCAGTAACTCTTTCCTTTTGAATAAATTCATTCCCTTTTCTCAGTATCTCTTATACCCTTCAGATTCCATTTTTCACTTTCAGGTTCTTACACTAAGGAGACAATATGATGTTTGCACATGCAAGTCTGGTTTATTTCACTTAAGAGTATGGTTGCATCCATTTACCAACAAAAGCCTCAAATTTATCCTGTTTTATAGCTGAATAATTCTCCATGGTGTAAAAATACCACATCTTATTTATTTCAGTTTCAAACTTAAAAAGTCAAAATGCCCACAGAGCTACCATGAGCTAGTATGTTTGCTTGCTAATATAGTTGCATGTCTATGGACTTTCTGAAAACTGAATAATTAGCTCTAAAGGCCTTAAAGAATAAGCTGTGGCATAGCAGTCTTACACTTCTAGTACCTTCATACTCAATCTGGATACCTCATTTAGCATATTTCTTTGGAAAGAAATAATCTGTGTAATGCTCCATTGTTTTTACTGCAGCCTCCCAAGTGGCACTTTTCTAAACATATCATGCTGGAAACTCTCAAGAGTCTTCTTTCTGTCTTTGTTAGAAATCCTAGAAATTTATCAGGGAACTGGCTCCAGTTTTGCTCTTCAATCTTAAGATGGATGTTGGAGATTATACGATGTTTGGAGGATAGTATTGATAAGAACACAAGCATTATGATGGATGTACTAAAGAAATCAAAGAAACCTTTTGTTTCTGCTATTATGAAAAAACAGAAATCCTGAATAACTATCTCCACTGAAATGAGTAAACTGATAATTAAACCAGACTACACTCAACTGATAGAGAAGTTAGAAATTTTTAGATCTTCTGCATGTTGAAAATAGATCTTAAACTCAATCATCTCAAACTGAACTTTTGAGCTTCCTCACTTATTCCACTATTCCATACAGCCTTCCCCAGATTAAAAAATGGCATCACCTAAAACATTTGGGATCATGCTCAGTACAAGACCCATGATCTTTCAGTCAGGAAATTTTGTTGACTTTGTCTTCAAAACATATTCAGAATTTAATACTCCCCACCACTTCTACTGCTACCCCTTGTTGGGAGCCATGATTATTCACTGGCTAAATTACTGCAGTATATTCCTGATTTTCCTATTTTCACACTTGATCCCTATAATGTATTCTTATTGCAGCAACAGCAGCAGCAACAAGAGTCAGCCTTTTAAATCTGTCAGACTTTAACACGTATCTGCTCAATACCTTCCAGAGGCTCTTCTTGTCACTCACATAAAAGCCAATGTCTTTATAATGCCTCACAAAGTTTTTCCTTCCCTGTGCCCTGTCCTTCCATGGCCTAACTTCATTTCCAATTTTCCTTTTCTTGCTTACTTTGACCTAGCTACATTGGCCTCACGGGCATTTCTAGGGCATACCAGGTACACTTCTGCCTTATTCGTTGCATTGGCTTTTCCTTCTGCCAGTAATACTCATTTTCCAGAGTAGGTAAATTGCACTGAGATACAGAGATTACACAAATTGCAGTGTATGTATATTTACATGTACACACATACACCACCACTATATCTTCAATGCATCAGAGAACCTGAAAGCTAACAAGGTAGTAAAGAATCATTCAGTGACTGTCTAGAAAAGACTGAACTACCTTTCCCTGGTTGGTAGGAAAAATTGCTGGCCATTAAAGAAGCTTCAAGGAGGCTAAGCAGTATTTTTAGTAGTCTTGGAATGCCAGGCTGACAGAAGGCCAAATCCTTAGCTCAGCAAAGTGTGTGTATCCAGGGAAATTTTGATATGAGGGAAAAATGAAACTCCCAACCTGAAAAGTACCTGGGATGAGTTCTTGTTCTCTAAAACTGAAGGATGAATTTTAGGAACAAACAGAGGTTAAGAGCAGAATATATTTTTTGGGGAAAGAAAGCTCCTGTCTGAGAGAAAGATAGGAGGGAGGCCCCAGGAAACTGTCTCTTCCAGGGACTTTTATACAGTAAAACGATGCAGGTGTAAGGTGGAGAGCATGGGAACTCCCTTAGGTGGGCATGAAGTGGGACAAAACTATGGTCAACCAATGAGATTACGAGCACCATTGCTCAGGTAAAATTGAGTAAGTCCAGGACCAAGTGAGGAAAACAAGTCATGTAGCAAGCAGGCATGAATATAAACAGAATTTTATCTAGTAGCCAGCCAGTAGCAGTTGGATTAGTGACTCTTTCTGGCTTCCTCAAGGTGATGATCAATCCTGGATATTTATCTTTATTTTATTTATTTATTTTTGGTGGAACCAGGGATTAATCTCAGGCCCTTGCGCTTGCCAGGGAAGGGCTTATTCCACTGAGCCATCTCCCTGGCACCCTGGATGTTTATCTTTAGGAAGGTAAGTGTTTGATCTCTGATCTCTAGGTCTGGACAACAGCACGAGCATCCCTCTCTTGCACAGTTGGAATGTATCTTGTCTTCTGTGCTGTCTCCTAGAGGGCCTAGCCCTGTCTTACTGCCTATAATATTTCTATATAATTTAGCTGCCTATAATAATTTTGGTCAACTTCCTGTTTGGTTTGCCCTTCATTTTAGCATTAACAGTGAACTGCAAAAGAGCTTAGTCATTGGGGTGGGGCGGGGAGATGGCTCAGTGGAATAAGCGCTTCCCTGACAAGCGCAAGGGCCTGAGTTCAATCCCCAGTTCTGCAAAAAAAAAAAAAAAAAAAAAAAAAAAAAAAAAAAAAAAAAAAAAAAAAAAAAAAAAAAAAAAAAAAAAAAAAAAAAAAAAAAACCCAAAATCTTAGCAATATGTGCATGGCTTCAAATTATCTCAGGCACTATAGAGGAATAAAGTTATGTACCAATAGTATCTTAATGTCCCAGGTACCAGGCAGAAGTGAACAAATGCTCTTTGAGAAAGATATCACCTAGGATCCAAATTATTTCTGTATTTTTTCCAATACAGTCTTTCACATAAGAAAAAATAATCAGGCAAGCAAGAAGAAAAGAAAGTATGCACACCCAAGAACTGATGTAACTAGCAAAAATAAAAATAAACACATCGCAATCCATATATGATGGTACATGCCTGTAGTTTCAGTACTCTGGGAGGGTGAAGCAGGAGGATTTCAAGTCTGAGCCAGCCCAGACAATTTAGCAACTTAATGTGAGACCTTATCTCAAAATAAAAAATAAATTAAATTAGAAAATCAAGGGTTAGTGATGTCACTCCCTAGGTTCAATCCTCAGCACCATAAAAATAAATAGTGTGGTGCCGAGGAGATGACTCAGTGGAATAAGCACTTCCCTGGCAAGCACAAGGGCATGAGTTCAATCCCTGGTTCTGCCAAAAAAAAAATAAAGAAAAAAATAAATAGTGATCACAACAATATGGAAAAATTGTAACTCACCGGTATTTAATTCCTTGATTAAATCATTGAGAAATGAGTTTAATAGAAAAGAGAAAAAGTTGAGAACTGTGTTTAAGAGGGGAAGAGAACAATTTTATTTTATTTATTTATTTATTTATTTATTTATTTATTTATTTATTTTGTTTTTGGCAGAACCGGGGATTGAACTCAGGCCCTTGCGCTTGCCAGGGAAGCATTATTCCACTGAGCCATCTCCCTGGCCCCTGAGCAATTTTATTTTTAAAAGTGATTTTCCTATGTCTGCTGCCCAAGTAGGTAGGACTACAGGCCTGCACCACCATGCCTAGCTCAAGAAAGCAATTTTAGTTTATGAAAGTGAATTTGCATATTTGTAAATTAATGGATATGTAAAGTTTTTGTACCTCTTAATCTTCATTCTTTTTTGAAAATATTATCAAGAGCCTATCAATGCTGGCAGATTTAAGGAGTTTTGTGATGGAAATCAGGTAATTAGGGCTACTCTCAGGTGGCTCCTCAAGCAGTAACTTCGGAGAAAAGTCATACTCAGTAACGTAAATGTTACAAAGGATCTAGACCAGCAGAATGTACTTACTACAGAGCTCTCTTTATTCTTTACTCATCCTATTGCTGAACTGACCTCACTGAAAGCTCTGCAAATGGGGGTGATTAGTGAAGTGTCAATGTCGTGCCCCAGTTCTTTTTTTTTTTTTTTTTTTTTTTTTTTGGGAATGTGGCTTCAAGTTCCATTCTTTCATGCATTATTGCATGTTTTTGAGACAGGGTCTTTTTGTAGTTTAGGCTATCTTTTTTTTTTCCATTTATTTTTATTTTATTAAAATACAAATGTCAATCAGACAGTTTCAAGACACCTTAACCATACAGAGTCGATGAATTAATACATTGCAAACTGTTTTCATAACGTTTTGGTACTGTACAAGGTGCATACATGAAATTATATTTACAGGTTTTTTT